>CM041793.1:28757702-28844071 GCA_023376895.1 Aspiorhynchus laticeps | reverse complement strand
GCTCTCAAGAGCGCCCCCAAGAGGCGGCTCCTTGCAAGTGCCCTCCAGTGGCTGCTCCACGCCAGTGCCCTCCAGTGGCTGCTCCACGCCAGTGCCCTCCAGTGGCTGCTCCACGCCAGTGCCCTCCAGTGGCTGCTCCACGCCAGTGCCCTCCAGTGGCTGCTCCACGCCAGTGCCCTCCAGTGGCTGCTCCACGCCAGTGCCCTCCAGTGGCTGCTCCACGCCAGTGCCCTCCAGTGGCTGCTCCACGCCAGTGCCCTCCAGTGGCTGCTCCACGCCAGTGCCCTCCAGTGGCTGCTCCACGCCAGTGCCCTCCAGTGGCTGCTCCTCGCAAGTGCCCTCCAGTGGCTGCTCCTCGCAAGTGCCCTCCAGTGGCTGCTCCTCGCAAGTGCCCTCCAGTGGCTGCTCCTCGCAAGTGCCCTCCAGTGCGCACCCCAGAGCCCGCTCCTCGCCAGCGCACCCCAGAGCCCGCTCCTCGCCAGCGCACCCCAGAGCCCGCGCCTGTCGAGCGCCCTCTGGTGCCTGCGCCTGTCGAGCGCCCTCAAGTGCCGGCGCCTGCCGAGCGCCCCCAAGAGTCCGCGCTTCCAGAGCGCACCCAAGCTTCCATGCCTCCAGTGTGCCCCCAAGTGCCCGATAGAGCCCCTATTCACCCCAAGGAAATTTTGGGGGGGGGTAGTAGGGCTCCGGCCGAAGAGACCGAGGTGGGGGCTGGGGCCGCGGTCTCGGAGGCGGTCCCGCCATGGCCTCCCGAGCTCCCTGCTCCGCCATGGCCTCCCGAGCTCCCTGCTCCGCCATGGCCTCCCGAGCTCCCTGCTCCGCCATGGCCTCCCGAGTCCCCGGACCCGCCATGGCCTCCCGAGTCCCCGGACCCGCCATGGCCTCCCGACCTTCCCGCTCCGCCATGGCTCCCAGAATGGGCGCCGCCCTGGAGGCCTCCTGTCCTGTCCTGTCTCCATGTCCCTTAAGGCCTCCAGAGCGCCCACCCCCCCTCCCCGTTGGATGGTGTACGGTGCGGGACGCACCGTTCGGGAGGGGGGAGTACTGTTAGACCTGTGTTCCCCATGTCACGTGTTTCCCCTCCTCTCGTGCCCATATTTGGTGTTTCCTGTCATTTGTTATTATCAGTTCCCAGCCCTGTGTCATTAGTCTCCACTTGTGTATTTGATTGCTCCCCACCTGTTTCGGTTCTCCTCGTTACTCCCTAGTGTTCTTAAGCCTTGGTTTTCCCTGTGTCTGATGTCCGTGATTATATGTCTGCCTTGAATGTCTATATGTCTCCGTGTTTTGATTAAACCAATGTTTGGAAGTATCTCCTGGTCTCCTCGCTCCTTGCTCCTTGCTCTCCCCTCCGAGAGCGTGACCGATATAAGCTAACGGGTTCTGTTTCCTCTCAGCACTCTGGTACTGTATGTTGGGATGAGAAAGTCAGTTTGCATTGCTTTAGACTACACATCACACTGTATTTGATTTACAGTTGCAAACTGTACTGTTTTACAGTAACTTACTGTAAAAAAAATCCAATTCATCAGTATACTGTAATTCATTCATTTTAATATAGATTTCATTAGATTTGATTATTTTTTATATATAATTCATTTTATTTTTACTCTACATAGGTACTACTGGCATTCAATTAAAACAGACACAATAATTACAAAATAACAAATTCTCACAAAGAATCTTTAGGCAACAGGAACACAATGGGGGAAAAAAGACAAGCAGCCAAAGAATACACAGCCATCTGCAAAACCAACCCAGGTGCTGCTTCAAAACGTGGCTACCACCTTTGCTCACCATCCACTTTGTTAGTGACAGAAATATCTTCTCTGAAAAACAAGAAGTAAAAATGGCACACTTTTAAAAGGCAAACCCCATATAGAATACTCAAACCTCTCAAAACCATAGTTGTTATCTTACCACGAATTATCAACTATTAATTAACTATAACAAACTAATTCTAAGACTAGAAAAGGCAGCTAGCCATAAAACTTTTACGATTTTATTTTCTCAATAAAGTTACTGGCCAACATTATTACCAACACCTGAACAAAATTTCACATTAGTTAACCCAATGTTAATATAAGATAAGTGTTGCTCGTTAAAAATAATTTTAATTCGGTAACTTAATTCAATAAGCTGACAAAAGTCGTTTGAAACGACAGCGCAGTTTACCGTGGTAAAGTTTGTTACCGATGTGTTAATGGGTAAATGTTACTAAGGTTAAACTGGAGTGCAAAAATCTGACACAAACACACAGACAAACGTACATATATTTTTACCTTGCTTGCTGGTCTTATTCTCTCGTAAGGTGCACCGACACACAGTGCAGATGTTCTCCGGAACTCTTCCACTCATCCCTGGGCAAAACCCACTGGTTCCGTGTCTTCCGCGGACGCGAGTGGCGGCGAGTGGCACCGCGCAGCGTGACTCGATAAAAGTAAATACAGAACCCATTATATATACTATCTACAGTGGATACGGACAGTAAAGTGATGCCCCAGTTACAGCAAATACAGTAGTATCAGGGTTTTTCCTGCATTGAATTTTTTTTGGCGGCAGCCAGAACAAATTTTTGTCCCGCCAAAGCCGTATTTGATCAGTTCATGTGATTTATGAGTGATGTAAATGACTCCTGCGCTTGTGATAGCGCACATTTTAACTGAGGGGGAGAGAGCAGAGAGCCCTTCCCCGCGCACTCTCTCTGGGCCTGTTTACACCTGGTCACTTCATGCGTTTTCTCTGGTCGGACAGCTATCCGATCGTGAAAAGACCAGCCCTCCGAATTCAAAACCTTTCGAGACGGATTTAAATCCGACCGCTCAAACCACTGAGATGCATTCCAGACGAAACTGGACAAGTGTAAATGCATCTGCTTGTTGAAACCACATCTGTACATTTTACTCCTCCCAAAATGTTAAAAAAACAAACGTGTGAGAGCGTGTTATAGGCTACATGACATGTGATAGTCAGATATGACTGTGCTAATGCTACATGCATTGCCACGGATACAGCCAGCAAGCCGACGTGCAAACTGTCGCGAATGAAACTGAAAGTAAAGTAACTTATCTTTCGGCTGATGCCGCTCTCTCCTGTTGCCATCTTCAATCTTTTAATTTGCTGATGATGAATAAAATGCAGCGCACTGTTGATTTATTTGACGTGATAGTGCGGTAGGCCTAATTCAAGATCGGAATTATATTAAAAAAATTATGTGGCCAAAAGTAACAAATCAGATGGATATCCGATCCGACAAAATGCATAAAGTAACCAGGTGTAAACAAGCCCTAACTGTCTTTTCTCTCCCTCCCTCAAAATCAACTGACATGATAGTAAAAGGTCAGAAGACTGAATCCATGTTTCATGCAGCACATTCGGAGATTTATTTTGTTTTGTTTTTTTAACAAACATTACCGGTGTTGTGAATTATGCTAAAAAAGTATCTTCATCAACATAAAACACACTTTCACTAAAATAAAAAGATTTTACCTTAATAATAATAATAATAATAAAATATTTAGCCTTAATAATCCACAGTAGCCTTAGGTTATTTATATGACAAAGTGTAGTTAAAATAATATACTTTAGACTGAGTAAGGTGAAACCAGCCACAAAGCAATTTGTTAGCCAGCTGCTGATTTTATTCAGATGTGTGGTAGAAAATTAGACTACTAGTTAAATATAATCTTTTTAATGCTACTTTTAAATGCTTTTTCAATATTGATATAATTATAATTGTGAGGTCTAGCAAAGAAGGATCCTATCTTACAAACAATATGAAAGACAGTTTTATTATATTCCCTGGCAGTGGCTGTTTTTTCTTTAATGAATAAATATAATTAAAATCACAAACTGTTTCTTTGCATTTATTTTAGTTATGGTCAGTGTTGGGTTCACAGACCACGTGGGGAGGGTACTTTTTACTGTGTGTGTGGATGACCGTCAGCCACCACCGAAGACCTTTTTTGACCCAGGAAAAACCCTGAGTATACAGCAATTTTAAAAAATACAGTAAGTCTCTGTATGTGGGGTCTGACATCAGAGAAAATCCACATGATGCAAAGGGTATTACAGTTATTTACTGTAAAGGGAATTTGCAGTATTATACTGGGTGATATATAGTAAATAACTGTAGAAATTACAGAAATGTCTAACAGTGCAGCTTCCTTATTAGAATTTCCTGTTTCGCTCATGTAGACTTAACAGAAATGAGAGCTTGAGTGTTTGAGCCAAATAGGTCAGAGGAGTAATATTGAAGCTCTCGCTCTTGTGCTGGACTGTGTAACCTTTTTATACTCTTTTTGTACTTGCTCTGTCCTCGATCTGCAGCGTATACAGTATGTCATGAATTCACACACTCAAATGGTGTCCCTCAAAAGCCCTATTTGGACAGGACTACTTTTCTCTGAGAAGGTTACGCGACTTTGTGGATCTCATAAGTGCTTTTCACATCTGAAATAGTTAATCATTCTAAATCCCAGGTAAAGAGAATCCTGGTTTATCTTGCTTTGCGTTTCACACTGCTCATACTTTACCCGTGGTTAACAATTTATCCTGGGTATTCATAAGCTGATGTTTCACACTGTACATTTCTAAACCCAGGATTAATATTCTTATTAGCATATTTGCGGTGTAAGTGTCATTGATTGGATGAACGTGGCATGCAACATTTACTTAATGGCTCTAGCATTGTACATCCTCTTATTATATATATTGGTGACAGTATTATAAAGTCGTACATTCTCTTTCTGTGAGATAAAGTTTAATGTAAAGTATATAGTGCCAACAGTATTATCAAGTTTTACAGAATGGTCTTTTCTGACTATAAAGGTAGGAATGAAACTGTCTCTCCTTTTCCATATGACATTTTTTTTTCTTCTCAATTGCTGAAATGACTGTTTATACAACATGCTATGTTTCTGTCCCTGACTAAATCATGTGAATATGAGGCACGTGATTGGTTGTTGGCTGCTAAGCATGTAGCCATAACATTTTAACGCACATTTCGCACAGTATACGGTTGGCCCCCCGAAATGCGGGGTTAACACAGCTAAAACGCTGCTTTCATAACACAGGGTTTCCATGCTTCTAAATTAAAAGTATGAAACTTACTTTTACCTGGGGTTAAAAGCGGGGTTTAGAATGATGGAAACTCGGGGTCAAGCGCTATGTGAAAAGCCATATACAAATCAAATAAGTATTTGTCCTCTAACTACCTCTGTAAACATTTTGGATGAAGTTTTTGGAGGAAGTGGGACTGTATTTTGATAAAATTTGCTACATTTGTTTTATCATATTCTAGGGAATTTCAATAGTTAACAATTGAAGAGTTTATTTGCAAAAAACAGTTTTGCAGTAACTGCCATTTTTTTTAATTATCGAAATGTTTTTTTATTATGTTATCATGTTTTTATTGTGTTTTATTGTTTTAGTTAGCTGTATTTTTTGGTTTGTTATTTTTACTCAATCAATAGCCCAACTGCAGTTTGATTGAGTTTAATTGGAATGCACAATGAAAAAACATGATTTTTGAAAATTGTTAAAAACAGCGTTATCTGTTTTTGCAAATTAACTCTTCAATTGCAATTTACACATCACCTAGAAAACAAATTGTTTCCAAAAGTGCTAAAGACTGAGAGTTTGAAACCTGTAGAGGTTTTGAGTGACATGAACTTAGAACGTCATTATGCTATAATGGACATGGAGATAATTTCTTGTCTTTATCTCCCTCCCTCCTGGATAGTTACCCATTTGTTTTCAGATGTTTGGACATGTGATCTGTTGTCACTAATAGTGCTTGAGCAGCTGTTTATCTCCCGTCATGAAATGATGGCTGTTCCCTGGCTGACATTCCCTTTAGAGAGAGCTGCTTGGCAGTTGCAAATAAACATGAGGATCTGACACAGCTTATCTTGGTGCTGATGGTGCATTGCAACAAATGTTACTCAAAGGTTAGGGATTTGGATCCAGATGTCATGTTGGAGATCTCTTGATAACTCTTATGTGAGATTCAGAATGGCCGGATCACAACAATGTTACAAATTGTAGTCATACTTGTTAAAACACAAAAGTCAGATTTAAATTTTTCTCATCAAAATGCTTTCTTATTCTATCCTATACCTCCTTTAGCTGCAACAATAGTGGTGTTTTGGTTGGAAGTTGTACAGTTTGACCTTCTGAAACTTTAAAAGGAAAGGCAAAGATACACATACACATACACACAGACATACTCAAATCCCCCCATCATCAGGGAGTTCCTCTCTAAGAATGGATTTTCCAGAGCCCCAGGTGCTTTCCCCATTTGAAACCTGAGCTCTTTTTCTCCTGCTCTAAATCTCATCTCAGCCAGAGAGAGTGAGAGCCTGCACCTAAACTCACTCGATATGGCCGGCTTACTGCAGAAGGGGGAAAAAACAGGATTCTTCATCCATAAATGGTCTCCTTCATTCTCTTACTATGAGATAAAGTTTAATGTAAAGTCTTGTCAGCCGGTCTCTGATATTTGATAGCAGCAGATGGTGTTTAAATTGCTAGGCCACCTCTGTGTTAGTCATTCTCTTAGTTTAGACTTGGCTTGTAATATAACTGTCTAGCTCTTGCTTTCCTTTATGTTGAATTTCACCTCACCTGGGAGAGAGATGGAGGGTGTAGGTTTGAGTGTTTACTCAGGTCTTTGTATTTGTGTCCAAGAAGAAGTGCAAAAAAATTGGGGGCTGATAAGAATAACTGATAATCAGCAGCTTGTTGTGGCTGATACTGATAATGAAGCTTTGTGGTTTTTCTAATTAATTAGCTAATTAATACAAAACTGCTCGCTTGACACCATATAAATGCTGTTTAGAAGCTTTGAACTTTACAATTAATATAGGCGATAACTTCTTTCGTGACTTCTTTGTACCGTTACACCCCTAGTGTTATATACAGGTGCATCTCAATAAATTAGAATGTCATGGAAAAGTTCATTTATTTCAGTAATTCAACTCAAATTGTGAAACTTGTGTATTAAATAAATTCAATGCATACAGACTGAAGTAGTTTAAGTCTTTGGGTCTTTTAATTGTGATGATTTAGGCTCACATTTAACAAAAACCCACCAATTCTCAACAAATTAGAATACTTCATAAGACCAATAAAAAAAAAAACATTTTTAGTGAATTGTTGGCCTTCTGGAAAGTATGTTCATTTACTGTATATGTACTCAATACTTGGTAGGGGTGCCTTTTGCTTTAATTACTGCCTTAATTCGGCGTGGCATGGAGGTGATCAGTTTGTGGCACTGCTGAGGTGGTATGGAAGCCCAGGTTGCTTTGACAGTGGCCTTCAGGTCATCTGCATTGTTGGGTCTGGTGTCTCTCATCTTCCTCTTGACAATACCCCATAGATTCTCTATGGGGTTCAGGTCAGGCGAGTTTGCTGGCCAATCAAGCACAGTAACACCATGGTCATTGAACCAGCTTTTGGTACCTTTGACAGTGTGGGCAGGTGCCAAGTCCTGCTGGAAAATGAAATCAGCATCTCCATAAAGCTTGTCAGGAGAAGGAAGCATGGAAGTGCTCTAAAATTTCCTGGTAGATGGCTGCGTTGACTGTGGACTTCAGAAAACACAGTGGACCAACACCAGCAGATGACATGGCAGCCCAAATCATCACTGACTGTGGAAACTTCACACTGGACTTCAAGCAACATGGATTCTGTGCCTCTCCACTCTTCCTCCAGACTCTGGGACCTTGATTTCCAAATGAAATGCAAAATTGACTTTCATCTGAAAAGAGGACTTTGGACCACTGAGCAACAGTCCAATTCTTTTTCTCCACAGCCCAGGTAAGACGCTTCTGACGTTGTCTCTGGTTCAGAAGTGGCTTGGTAGCCCTTTTCCTGAAGACGTCTGAGCGTGGTGACTCTTGATGCACTGACTACAGCTTCAGTCCACTCCTTGTGAAGCTCTCCCACGTGTTTGAATCAGCTTTGCTTGACAGTATTCTCAAGCTTGCAGTCATCCCTGTTGCTTGTGCACCTTTTCCTACCCAAATTCTTCCTTCCAGTCAAGTTTGCATTTAATATGCTTTGATACAGCACTCTGTAAACAGCCACACCTTTCAGTAATGACCCTCTGTGACTTACCCTCTTTGTGGAGGCATCAATGTTCATCTTCTGGATCATTGCCAAGTCAGCAGTCTTCTCCATTATTGTGGTTTCAAAGAACAAGAGATACCCGGAATTTATACTATATGGATGGTCATTAATTGAAACTC
The DNA here is from genome assembly GCA_023376895.1 of Aspiorhynchus laticeps. Lineage (NCBI taxonomy): Eukaryota > Metazoa > Chordata > Actinopteri > Cypriniformes > Cyprinidae > Aspiorhynchus > Aspiorhynchus laticeps. Next base: position 28,835,822 of record CM041793.1, on the reverse strand, counting down.
AAATGTAAATATTCTAATATTTTGAGATACTGATTTTTGACTTTCATGAGCTGTAAGCTCTAATCATCAAAATTAAAACAAAACAACTTTTGAAATGTTTTACTTTACATGCAATGAATCTAAAATATATGAAAGTTTCTCTTTTTGAAATAACTTGCAAGAAAAAATGAACTTTTTCACGACATTCTAATTTATTGAGATGCACCTGTATATATATATATATATATATATATATATATATATATATTAGTGCTGTCAAAGTTAACGCGTTAATAACGCGTTAACGCAAATTCATTTTAACGGCACAAATGTTTTTAACGCGCGATTAGCACAGCGCGTATTTTCTGTTTGACCTGTGGCCCAAACCGTAGTTGGAGAAATGGAGATGCACAGAGTTGCCAACTTAGCAACATTGCAGACCCCTTTAGCGAAAAAAAGCACCCAAACCTAGTTTTTGAGACTCGCCGGTACTGCCGCGCGAGCGCAAGGTCTTGCTCTCCCAGCGCGCACACACACCTCTCTCTCTCTCTGCGTCTGCTCAGTTTCTGTTCAGCGAGCGGCAGAGTAGCAGCGCTTTAATTCAGTTAAACACAGATATTATGTTGCTTCTCTAATTTTACATGCAAATATAGCAGTAATCACAGCACAGCTATTGTCTTTATCTTATGTGTATTTGATTTCATCAGACGACGGTGCGATTATCATGATTTTTTGTGCAGATTAACATCTTGGAAGGGAGAGCTGGTTATGTTATGTAGTCTTAATGGGTCACGTTTCAGTCACTTTTTCATATTCATTCCGTTGTCTGACAACAGAAACAGAAAAATATATAAATGAAAACAGTTTTATTGAGAATTTAGCTTCATCAAAATACAGTATGTGGGCACAGAGAGGGAAACAAATGTAATAATAAATAATAAATGTACATTTTGCATTTTCAGAAGAAGAGCTGCCCTGTGTGCAAAAATGTAAACAGGTTTGTGTCAGTAAATTGCTCAGTGCAAAGAAAGATAAGTAATGGGAACCTGGTATTTTTTTTTTCATGTGTCTAATAGACATGAACAAGTTCTTTGAAAAACATATATGACCTTTGAAACATGTCTACACTTCATGCTTTATGTTGACTATGGTTTCAATAATAATAAACATACATTTGCATAAAGCATCCATATTTGTCCATACCCATGTTGATTAGAGTATTACAAATTTGAAAAGTATTAATTTAAGGTACATTTAGAACAAATAAAAATGTGCGATTAATTGCGATTAATCACGAGTTAACTCATGACAATCGTGCGATTAATCACAATATTTTTTTTATTTTTATCGATTGACAGCCCTAATATATATATATATATATATATATATATATATATATATATATATATATATATATATATCTGAAAAGTCTCAACTAGTGGAATACAACAAGCATATTAGTTTTATTCACATACAATTCCGTTCAAATAAGTTGGAAAGTAGTCTCTTAAGCTCACCAAGGCTGAATTTATGCATTTAATTTTCAGCAGCTCTTACATTAATCATCAGTGTGTCCCACTTTCATTCAGAAACAATTATAATATGTTCAAATAAACATTTTATCATTGTTGAAAACAAAGGAACTCATGATGCATAACATTTCTTTAAAAAACAGCTTGGGAATGGTAGTGTATCATGCTCAAAAACACACATGAAGGGCTGTTTGTCCATTAAAAACCGCTTGACGGAGAGTAGTGCAGTATTAGCTCCTATACATTGTTGCTAATATAAAGACAATGATGTCTGTATGAAAATAATGCTTATTAGATTCTGATTGGTCCATTGATTTAAAAGTGACATTGATTTAAACACACTACATTTCAAAAGTGTTAAAGCTATTTTAACAGTTCTGAAATATTAACAGAATATACAAATTTGATTTTGTTACTTGTTAGCAGATGATTCCAGTTAAAAAATAAATAAATAAATAAATTGTCGCATTCGAATATTGGCTAAACATATTGGCTGTAATTCCACTAATGGCATTGATAATAATGACTGAACTTTTCTAGTTACTTTCCAATAATATATAATGCACTTTTATTCTCAATATATAGATCTGCTATATGGGACTCTAATATTGAAAAAAAAAAAAAACATTAATCTTTGATTTATGATGTCCCTTTCAGTGGAGTAGTTTTGTTCAGCAATATCAACAAGAAATCTTCAAAAGGAGTATGTACCTCATTCCCTGTCATAAGTTTCTTCCTGTACATGCTCTCTCTCTCTCACTCTCTCACTTCCGGTGCGGGTGTTGTGCGTGTGTTACGGGGCTGACGAGACGAGAGACAGGTGGATCCATTCGCAAGGCTTTATTATAAAACATGGTCAATACAGGCAGGGTCAGACAGTAGCAAACAGGTATGGCATGGGCAAGACACAAGAATAATCCAAGGCAAGCGTGGGTCGGAGATCGGCGTACAGTATCCAGAGAGCTAGGCAGAGAGATAGTCCAAGGTAACGAGCAATAATCCAACACGAGGTAATCAGAGTCCAAAGGGCAAGGCAGAGAGAATAAACCAGACGACAAGAGCAGGAATCAAACACGGGAAGACAAACTAAGGATACTAGGAAACGCTTGGTATGCAGACTGGCTAACAATACTCGGCCCAGTGTGAGGGAAAGTCCATGGCTTAAATAGTGCGTGGGTGTGTGTGTGATTGGGTGATGGTGATTGTGAGATTGTTTTCAGGTGCAAGCGAGATAATGGTGAACAGCTGTGTGGGTGCAGTGGATGATGGGAAATGTAGTCTAAGAGTGATCTGTAACTGTGTGTGTGGTGTGAAAGTCCATGTGGTGGGTGAGTGACTGGAAGTTCATGGCTTGGAATCGTGACAGCGTGAGTGGACGGAGTGTGAGCGTGGTGCAGAGTGGTGTGAGTGAATCTTTTCTTTTTATTCTCTACGCTGTTTTTTTGGAGTGTTGTCTGTTTTTTCCTGTCCTCACTGTTGTGTTACACCTAGGGCCGCGTGCTTGTGAAAGCATGTCGGCCCAGCGGGCACAGGGTTTGTGCTCACTCACGAGACGCCACGCAATTAAGGTGGCGTCCGTAGTGAGTGTGGAGGGTCCGTGTACTTGGCGGCCAACGGATTTTCCTTTTGAAATTAGAAAACCAAAATCGGGAATCGAGCATTCACTCGTTTTTTTATTTAATATTGAAAGTAGAAAACTGAGAAAACAGCTCCTTTTTCGTTTGTTTCATTTTTTTTTCAAAGAAACGAAAAACAAGAATTCAGCTTAATTTTCGTTTTTTGTTCAGGGGTAGAAAATGTATAAACAGCTTGAATATTCGATTTCTTCGTGGGTGGGAATTAAACGCCCCTTTCTGCTGATTGGTCAGCCGAAGATCTTCCGCAGTTCCGTGAGACAGAATTCCTCCACTGCTGCAGGTGTATGGATTCTTGATGTGTTTATTACATTTAATATTTTTCTCATCAAATAACCAGACAAATGAATAGCTCGATACAATCCGTTCTGGGGCAGAGTGTAGACAGCGCTTTCTTCTGTGTAGATATAAATTCTATGATTTGCATCAGCAGGGCATGTATGATATGACGGCTCATAGCCTACCCTGGTCGCCCAGTAAGTTTGTTTAATTAATTAATTACTTTAAAATATTTTAAACACCAATACAAAAAGGAAAGAATGCATTGACTTATAGGCTATAACAGGCCTATTATAACATTCAAGAACTGTGCCATTCTGATCTTACAATCGGAGAAACATAGATAAAACACATACTCTTTTGAGTTTTATAATGTAGTCTTTTTTTATTATTGATTATAATTGAGACCTCAAAAGGATATGCGCTTGTGTCGGCCGTGAGCTGCACGCACACTCGCACACAGGACTGCAACGCGAGATTTTCATAAATGTAACTTGCCATTTCGGGTTGATTCTCACCAAAAACACACAGAATACATTAAGAACGCTTGGAATACAGGCTACGCCATGAGATTAATAGGATTGTTTTACGACAGATTTGCATCCGCTTAATAAAAAATGAAAGTCACCATCTCTGCCAAGTGAGAGCAGGACATTGTGTGTGTGTGTGTGTGTGTGTGTGTGTGAGAGAGTTTCGAAAAAGGAAGATAATAAGCCTTTAGAATAACAAGGCGAGTTACCCATTCATTACCCATAGTTCACACAGTTCCAATAAATTGTGATGGGTTAAATAAACTCAGTAAACTAAACAGCAGACAAACGCGACTACAGTCAAGTGCAGACCAGTATTAAAGTGTACAGCAAATATGCAGTCATAACTTTGTTTTAGCTGAGCATATTTAATTAATATTGAGTAGGCCTATTAATTGATGTTCACTTGGATTTTGTTCCTCAGCAGGGGAAATAATACTGTCATTCATGGTCGTATGGTAAAAAAGTATATTTTTATTTGTTTACGTTCAAAATGACAACAAAATGTCATGCCTTTGAAAAATAAAGTGAACAGCAAAATGTGCTGCTTTAGTGCATCGGTCTCATTGAGCATCTTTCTGGCGCACGTGAACCAATACACAGCAAATAGCCTACTTGATGCACCTAGATTATTTGACGTTAAATGCATCATATAAGTCACTTTGGAATAAATCACAGCATGTATCAAAAACGTGACTTTACAGTCTGGAAAATACGGTAGGCTATAGCAATTTTTTTTTTTTTCGCGGACCCTCTGGCACTTTGAGAACTGCTGTTCTACTCAGAAGAAAGCGTTGTCTAAACTGCGCCGATACTAGTTGTGTCAAGCTATTCATTAATATGGTTGTTTGATGAGAAAAAGATGAAATGTAGTGTCAATAAACACATCAAGAAACCGTACACCTGCAGCAGCGGAGGACTTTTATTCTGTCTCACGGAACTGCGGAAGATCTTCGGCTGACCAATCAGCAGAAAGGGGCGTTTAATTCCCACCCACGTGTAGAAATCGAATATTCAAGCTGTTTATACTTTTTTCTACCCCTGAACAAAAAACGAAAATTAAGTTGAATTCTTGTTTTTCGTTTCTTGGAAAAAAATTAAAAAACGACAAAGGAGCTGTTTTCTAATTTTTCTACTTTCAATATTAAATAAAAAAAACGATTGAACGCTCGATTCCCGATTTTGGTTTTCTAATTTTAAAAGGAAAATCTGTTGGCCGCCAAGTACACGGACCGTGGAGGACTGTTGTTTGGCTGTTGGGGAAGTGATTGGACACTCAGGTGTTTTATCCGCTTCACGGATGAATAACGCAATAGTGTTTTTTTTTGGATAGTGTGGATAAAGCGAATGATTTGGTAGAGCAAGGAATTGTAATTAGAGGAGAATTTGTTTCAGTTCTCCCACTTTCTTTGCCTGCCAAAAAGGTTACTCTATCAAATGTGCCACCTTTTGTGAGTGATGAGATTTGTGAGTGATGAGATTTTAACGGAAGCTCTGTCACGTTATGGCAAGTTGGTGTCCCCAATAAAAAAGATACCGATCAGTAGCGAATCGCCTTTATTGAAACACATAGTTTCTTTTAGGCGTTTCGTCTACATGATCATCCCAGAGGATGCAGACCTAGATTTAACGCTTAATTTTCGGATTGATGATTTCAGCTACAATATTTTTGTTACTACTGGAAAGATTAAGTGTTTCAGATGCGGAAAAACAGGGCATTTAATTCGAAACTGTTCGAATAAAAATACTGAGGGAGAAAAAGGCAATGAGAACGCACAAGGTGGCGAAGATAACAGTGTAGTGGAGGCCGCTGTAGCGGCGACGGGTGAAGGCTCGGCTGTGACAGAGACCGGTGAAAACCCTCCAGGGGAGATTGAGACAGAGCCGAGCTCATCTCGGAGCGGGCAGGCTGATTTAATTCCTAATGATTTACCCGCAGCTATTGTTTCTAGTGATTCAGTGAGTCTGGTCTCTCTGTCAGATAAACAAAAAGAAAGTACAAACGATGAACAGATTCAAGTTGCTGTTAATGAAAGTTGTGAGGAGGCACAGCTAACAATGGAGCAAGAACAGTTTCTTTTTAAGACTCCTCAAAAAAGAAAAATGAAAAATAAGTCACTAGATACGAAAATAAGCAAAACGGACGAGGTACAAGAGAATGAAATGCAGGACACAGGGAGTGACAGTGATTCCTCTGAATGCAGTGTGAGTTTTTCACAAAGTGAACTCACTGCTCGTAATTATGAACTTGAGGACATAAAATTGTTCCTCAGATCAACTAAAAACAAGAGAGGAGTACAAGTACAAGAATATTTCCCTGACATGAAACAATTTGTTGAGAAAGCAAAAAGTTTGATGGCTAGAGACTGCTTCACCAACAAAGAAGTTTATAGATTAAAAAAAAATGTGAGAAACATCAGCAATGCCTTAAACAATGATACTGTTTGATATGAAATTCAGGATTAGTTTTCTCTTTTGGTTTTGTAGGATGTATCTTTTCATTTTTTTCTTCTTATAATGAGTGAGGTGCATCTTGCTTCGTTGAATGTTAATGGTGCGAAGAATTAAAAAAAAAGAGGAAACATTTTTGAAGAAATGGAACACAAAAATATAGATATAGCTTTTTTACAAGAGACACATAGTAGCTCAGATAATGTTGTTGATTGGATGAAAGAATTCAGTGGAATACCTGTTTTAAGCCACAGTTCTACTCTAAGTGGCGGAGTTGCCATTTTGTTTAGTAGGAATTTTCTTAAGACAATTTCATACAATGTAAATGAAATTATTAAAGGTAGACTGTTAAAAGTTAGAGCTACTTATGAAACTTTTGTTTTGGTTTTTATTTGTATTTATGCTCCAACTGCACCTGTGGAAAGATTATTGTTTTTAGATACCCTTTGTTCAACTTTACAAAATTGCTGTACTGAGGAGTTTTTGTTTTTAGGGGGTGATTTTAATTGTGCTGAGCTTGACATAGACAGGAATCATGTTGAACCTCACATGGCTTCACGAAAACATTTAATTCATTTAATTGAAAAGTATGATCTATGTGATGTCTGGAGAGCTCTGAATGGTAATGAGAGACAGTATACTTGGGCTCACGCACGTGATAATTGTTTATCTTTAGCCAGATTAGATAGGTTTTATGTTTTTAAGCACCATTTGAACATGTTTAATAAGTGTTATATCACACCATTATCATTTTCTGATCATAATATGGTGAGTTGTAAATGTTTGTTGAATTCAGTGAAACCTAAAAGTGCATATTGGCATTTTAATACAAATCTTTTAAATGATAAATTTTTCTTTGAATCATTTAAGGCCTTTTGGGATGTTTTCAAAAAGACAAAGTCTTCTTTTAAATCCCTACAACAATGGTGGGATTATGGGAAGGTGCAAATAAAACAGTTTGCACAGCAATACACTCGAAATGTCACAAAAGATTTAACTCGCTCATTAGAAGTGCTTGAAAAACAAATAATGGATTTGCAGAAACTGACTCAGACTTCTGGTGATGTTAATTGTTTAGAAACCTTTCTAAGGAAAAAAGCTGAACTTAAAGACCTGCTAGATTATAAAACACAGGGGGCACTGGTCCGGGCAAAATTTTTGAACATTGATCAGATGGATGCACCTTCTAAGTATTTCTTTGGCCATGAAAGGAAAAATGGACAAAAGCGCATAATTCACGCCTTACGTTCTGTGGATGGTATTTTGGTATCAAATCCCAGAGAGATTCGTGAAGAAGCAATGCGTTTTTACCAGTCCCTGTATGGAAGTGAGCTTGAGCTAGAAGATGGGGGAATAAATGTTTTCCTAGAAAATCTTCCAAAAATCTCAGAGGAGTCCAACGCAGAGCTGGAAAGTGCCCTGACCTTAGGAGAGCTTTATGGAGCACTCCAGAGTATGGAGTCCGGAAAGACTCCGGGCATGGATGGGCTGCCGGTTGATTTCCTGAAAATCTTCTGGTCGGAGATAGGAGTTGATCTGCTGGAGGTGCTCAATGACAGCTTATTGAAGGGTGGGTTGCCGTTGAGCTGCCGAAGAGCAGTGGTTACTCTTCTCCCAAAAAAAGGAGATCTCACTGAGATTAAAAATTGGAGGCCAGTCTCACTTTTATGTAGTGACTATAAATTACTTTCAAAAACATTGGCAATCAGGTTGGCTAAGGTAATGGGACAGGTGATCCACCCGGATCAGTCTTACTGTGTACCTAGTAGGTCAATTTTTGATAATATTTCTTTTATTAGGGATATTATACAGGTTTCTAAACTATTTGATATCAAATGTGGTTTGTTGTCTCTAGATCAAGAAAAAGCTTTTGATCGAGTGGAACATTAATTTTTGTGGAATACTTTGGAAGCCTTTGGTTTCCATGAAAATTTTTAAGTATGCTAAAAATTCTTTATAGTGACATCGAGAGTGTAATAAAGATTAATGGTGGCTTATGTGCTCCATTCAAGGTTAGCAGGGGAATTAGACAAGGATGTCCTTTGTCAGGTATGTTATATTCTATTGCTATTGAGCCACTACTCCAACAAATTAGGAAAAGATTGGATGGGTTAAGAGTGCCACATTGTGATTTTAATTTTTGTTCATCAGCTTATGCTGATGACGTTATAATAATAATCAATAAACAAGAGGATATACATGTCTTATCGAAATTAATAGAGGAATTTGGAAAATGGTCTTCTGCAAAGGTTAATTGGAAAAAAGTGATGCTTTGTTATTAGGAGTTTGGAATGATGGAAAACCTACTCTACCCGAAGGTTTATGTTGGAGTAGATGGAGCATTAGATATCTGGGAGTGTTTTTAGGGGATGACAGTGTTTCACAAAAAAACTGGGATGGAATGTTACAAAAAGTTAAAGGTCGGCTAGACAAATGGAAATGGGCTTTTACCTAACATGTTAGGGCTGCACAATTAATCGAATTTCTAATCGTGATTACGATTTTGGATGCCACGATTACATAATCGGTCAAAGCCGCGATTATAAAAATAAATAAACAATTAAAAATGCCCACTTGCATTATTCTGTGTGCTTAAGAGGTGTTGCAGCGCGGGGTTTAACAAACTCAAACACACTGGATAAAATACATTTTGTCTAACTGATAGTCGTTGTCACTCTGTTGTGCATGACAGATATGTTAAACGCCAAGCGTGTCAAAAGCGGAACAAAATAGCGGAACTCGTTTGAACTGCGCGCCACACTGACCTTTTATCCGCTGATATCCGCGCAGCGCGAGCTTAGAGCGTATGCGTTTATTACAGTGACCAGTCGCGATCACGCACTAAACAACGCTGTGGAATCCAGTAAGAAGCGCAGAGTTCTCCAGTACAAATCACGTCTCTTTAATTTAAACTAGTTTAAAGCCAAATAAATCGGAGCTGTTATTCTCATCAACACTGATGCAGAAAGCAGTAGAAACAGTGCAACAACAATCCAGTTATTAGAAGACGTTTCAATCCACAAATCACCCAGTAACACTGTAACAATGGTACTGTGGCAGAAAAGTAGGATATTCATATTGAGTATTATTATATTATTAATATACTAAATATGTTAAAGGAGTAATGGAATATAATTACATTATTTTGTTAATTATTCTATCAGTTGATGTGGAATTGTAATTGACTGAATGTGTTTAGGCTACTGTTTTTCAATGCAAACACCATAGAAACCATATAGTTAGGCGACGTTTTACCATGGTAATGCTGTACTTTTGGTTATGTATAAAAGATGAGGTTGTTACAGTTTTCACAATGCTGTCAAATGTACATCTGCATCCCAACTCAAGCTCCTGCTACTCTGAACTCAAGCTCCTGTTCTAATGTGCATTTCTAAGAGACAAAACGTGTAATATTACATGTTCAGTGCAAATCAGGTGCTAGTGCCACTGCTCTCCAATGTTAGTCTGGAGCCCTGATATAAATTGTACTGTAAAATGTTACTGTAAGTTGAAATTTCGTCTGCTTAATTGTAAATGAAATATATAGCTTTAGTAAACCATTTTTTCTTTTTTTTTTTTCTTTTAGCTTTAGTATAACATTATTATACCTTTTTTTTTGTTTAAAGAAGAAACCAAACCAATGTATAGTTGACATTTGAGGCTCAATGCTATAGAAAAGCAATAAAAGTTCAGGAAGAGTGTTTTCAGCCTTTTATATATATATATATATATATATATATATATATATATATATATATATATATATATATATATATATATATATATATGTATATACAAATATGGCATGCAGCTTTAAACAATGGCATAAATCTGTTCAAAATAATCGTTATTAATAATCGCAATTACAAGCTCAAGGGAATAATCGACAATTATGATTTTTGTCATAATCGTGCAGCCCTATAACATGTCCTTTAGAGGTAGAACACTTATTGTTAATAACTTGGTTGCCTCACTTTTATGGCATAGACTGGCATGTATTGATCCCCCTGCAAAATTGTTGGCTGAAATTCAAGCGGTTTTTGTTGATTTCTTTTGGGATAAACTTCATTGGATCCCACAGAGCATATTGTATCTACCTAAAGAAGGCGGTCAAGGTTTAATTCATTTACAGAGCAGGATTGCAACTTTCCGGTTACATTTTCTACAAAGATTTCTTGATGGACCAGTGAATGTAAGCTGGAGGGCTATCGGTTGCATTATATTACAGACTGTTGGAAATTTTGCTCTGGATAGATCCCTTTTTTTGATGGACTCCAAATGTCTGAACCTCTCACACCTGCCTCTTTTTTATCAGAATGTTTTTAAAGTGTGGAGTTTTTTCACATCCAAAATATGGATAATTTTCATTCCATCTACTGGTTATTAAGGGAGCCTTTGATCTGCAAGGCAAGATTGGACATTTCTTCCACTTTTTTACTGGGATTCAGCAAGGTTCTACAAAATTCAGAAGTTTTTGTTTTAGATCAGTTACTGTCTTTAACTGGACCTCATTTTAAGGACACTGAGGCTGTAGCAAAAAGACTGGGACTTCGATCTATTTGCTCAATTAATCGGTTTTTAACTAAACTGACAGAGGCCTTTACAAGTGAAGAGAAGCTGATTCTGGAGGACTTTTTTTCAGGGAGTAATATTCCTGATAGTGAAGACCCTTTCCCCTGTTTGACAATCCAACCGGTTTTTGAAGAATGTTCAGGTATTTTATTAAAACAAGGAAGATCATTTTCTGTTGATTTTTTTTTTCTTGTACGGGAAAGGAATTGTATAAAATGTGTGTTCTTATCCTTAATAAGAAAAAACTTGACAAAAGAATTGATACCCCATGGCGTTCAGTCTTTAAAGTATGTGATGATGTAAAACTTGAATGGAGAGTGTTATATAAGCCACCATTATCAAAGAGAACAGGAGATTTGCAATGGGGAATTCTTCATGGAGCCATTGCAGTTAATTCTTTTATTTCTGTTTTGGATTCTAAGAATAACTCTGGTTGTCCTTTCTGTTTTCAAAAAGAAACAATTGTTCATGCTTTTATGTACTGTTTCAGGCTTAAACCTTTATTTGTGTTGGTTCAAGAAATGTGTGACAAGTTTAATGAGACTTTCTATCCTGAAACCTTTATTTTTGGTTTTAAGTATGCACAGAAGAAACGTATTGTTTCAATTACTGAATTTTATTCTTGGGCAAGCGAAATTGGCGATTTATATGAGTAGGAAAAGTAAACTAGAGCAAGGGTGTAATGATGATCTGGTTATGGCTTTTAGGTCTTTACTCAAAGCAAGGATACTGATTGACTTTAGTTACTATAATGTCATGAATGATCTTTCCACTTTTAAAATGAAATGGTGTAGTCATGATGTGTTATGTACAATAGCTGAAGATTAATTATTTTTCTGTTTTTGAGTGCTTAAAAAAAAATAAAAAATACTTTGTGAAAATGTAATTTGATTTGTTTTGGGCATTTTGTGAATAAAGTGTTTTTCAAAAATCTCTCTCTCTCTCTCTCTCTCTCTCTCTGCGTGTTGCATGTTGGGAGTGTGGGTGAGGAGGATTGAGTACGCTTCTGAGAGTGATTGTGAAAAAGCTGATTTTTCTTTTCTTTTCTCTCTTTTTTTTTTTCTTCTTCCCCCTCGTTATTCAAGGTTGAGTTAAAATAAGGGAAAGTTTCTATCGTGTGCCCGTGGAATTTTAGACGCCGAGATGGCGTCTATTCCCGGACAAACACCACCTAATCTATCACTCAGAAATGGGTGCAGGTGTGTACCAGAGCCAGGCGTGACAATAGAGGAGCTACTTGTTGTTGTAGGAGAGCAAGTAGGTTTTGATAATATTGTTTCAGCTTCACGAATGAACAAAGCGGTTGTTGTTTTTTTGAAAACTGAATCGCTGATCAACCAGTTGACTGTGAGTGGAATATGGGTTAAGGAAATGTTTGTCCCAGTTACCCAACTATCCGCTCCAGCAACAAAAATCACGATTTCTAATGTACCACCTTTTATTAGCAATGATGTCATCACGAAAGAGTTGCAAAGATTTGGAAAAATAGCAAGCCCAGTGAGAATGATTCCTTTAGGCTGTAAAAATATCGCGTTTAAACATGTCACTTCTTTCCGCCGCCAAGTGTTTATGTTTTTGACTTCGCCGGAGCGAAGTTCTTTAGAAGTTTCGTTCCGAGTTAATCAAGGAGACAACTCGTACATGATCTACGCAAGTACCGAAAATTTAAAGTGTTTTGAATGTGGTGACTTGGGGCACAAACGTTTCTTGTGCCCACATAAAGACAATCAGCGGCCGTCTACATCGCGTGGAGATGCTAACGATGCGAACCATTCCCATCAGGATATAGAAAAACAGAGAACTGAGACGCAGGAGAAAGCAGCCTCAGAGGAGGTGAGTGATATTAACTTAAATGCTGGGAGTACTGAGCAACTGGTTTGCGTTTCTGAGATTGTAACTGATGTGATTGATGTGACTGATATGAGTGAAGTTCAGAGAGGTGATGAAGGATTGTGTGAACTGAAGATTTTGAAGGAAATATGACTGATGTAAGACCTTGGGGAAGGTAGAACGCACACACATCTGAACATAATGGCGAGCACATTCCTGAATTCAGATTTCCTGCCATAAAACCTCGTTATCTGAAGAGACTTTGAAAAAAACAAGGAGGAATTGGAGGAGAGCATCGTGAATGTGGTTAAAACAGGACTTCACTGGTTTCTTATCACTTAACCATCATTTAACCAGGATGGAACAAGGATCACTGGATCTGAACATGGTCTGGGGATGATCGCTTAAGCAGTAACTCAATGATGGTATCAAGAACAAAGACGTTTTACGACAGACGTCCAAGCTAAGAAAGACCAGATCTCCACAAACAGGACATTCTTATGACCTGGACAGTGACTTTCCTGACCTCCCGTTTCTCCCACATTCCACAGCTTGATTCTGTTTATTGACTTTGCTAAAAGGACTCAAAAACTTTTATAAAGTGTTCCAAAAAGACAATTAATAATAGCTACTGGGCTATTAACCCTTTAGGCGCCAGGTTTTTTTTTTAAAAATGCTGGATTTTGACATCAAGATTTCAAAAGCTTGTGGCTTGAAAAGGCTTAAAGATAGAGATCTACTTTAAATTAGAAAAATGTTGGGCATGACCTAAAGTTTATGTGGGGTGCAAATATACTCATCTAATTTGCATATTATGACGTCAACAGGGGGGCGGTCCTCTTGAATTTCACAATATTCAGGAAATAGTAGATATTAAATTGATGTTTGAACTTATTTGCATGTTTGTTTTTTTTTTTTGTCTTTTTATCCTCATTCCAAATGATCAGAAAAGATGAAATCAACAATAAAACAGGAGAAAGTACTAAATTATTACTATATTACTATCCTATATAGTAGTAAAACTCATGTGAACAGTAGCCTACTTTTTGATCAGTTCATCAGTAATATTCAGGAAATAATAGATATTGAATGGATGTTTGAGCTTATTTGCATGTTTGTTTTGTTTTTTGTCTTTTTATCCTCATTCCAAATGATAAGGAAAAGAGGAAATCAACAGTAAAACAGGAGAAAGTAGTACATTATGACTATATTACTCTGCCATAGTAAAATACATGTGTTTATTTTGTGATCAGTTGACCAGCTATCTGCCCATTCAGGTATCTATGTGACACAGTTTATAGTTCTTGAGAGTATGGTAGACCAACCCCACACTGACCGCACCTGTACTGGCGGCCCATAGAGCGCGCGCGATCAGAAAAAAAGACGCAATGGCCGATCATCAGCACCGCGGCGCGGAGCCAGCGGCGCTCCGTGAGCTCAGAGATCAACAGCTCTCTTATGGACACTACGACCACGTCCACCCCTGTCACCCCGATCCCCGTTGGGCAAAGGGTCAAATGATCACTTGTTTGTGCTTCGTGAACTCTCTCGCCTTGCGTGCGCGGCACCATTGCGCTGCAAAGATGTACCGGGAGAAGCGCGATCATTAGACGGCCGATCGTCATTTCCAAAAGGCAAATATTCCCCTTCAGAGTCAGAATCGGCGAATAACATTTGCAACACATCCTCACGGTACAACTTTCTATTAGCCATTTGGAGATTTTCTCTCACAAATCTCACAATTCACTCGTGACGCTGTGAACTGAACTGCTTCCGCATCAATGACACGATCGCTCACTTGCTCTGCTGTTTCCTCCAACACTTTGAATAGGAACAGGACGTAATTTTGGTCTAGAATCGAAGTACTACATGTCTGCCATCTAGTGGTAGGGAATACAAATGAGATATTACACCAGATAAGGAACTACGGTCTATTTGATCAAGTATGACGTCTTGTCGCAATTTTGCGACTTTGGCGCTTAGAGGGTTAAAGCAATATATCAAAAGCAATATATATATTATATTTACAATATATATAGTCAAGCTGCATTTTATGAAATGAAAGTAAGCTGACTGTGTCATTGTAATCAATGGTATGTTTTTATAATCTTTTGAGGTATAATTTTCTCCTGTAAAGTGAGTACTACACTTATAGCATCATATACATGATGTGTTGTTTCTAATCTTTAAATAGAACCCTTTTGAGTTAGTTTTAGCATGAAAGCTATTAATGTATGTCAAATACCTTATATTTGGTTTCATATTAACGGTCAGGACAAATGCAAGAATTTGGTGTGCATGGGAAGTAAATATTGAGTATAATAATGTGTGATTAGAACGTGTTAAAAGATATTTTCATCATGTGACTAAATAACTAAGCAGATAAATTTACTGCATGGAAAATGAGCCGTGTAGGTGGAGCTCCGTCCAGAGGGACAACCTGGTTGGTGGAAGCCTCTGGGGGTTGAACGGAAGGCCTCTGACGTCAGTCCCTCTAAAAAGCGGATCCCCGCTCTCTGCTCCCTCTCTCTCTGCTCTGCTTGGAAATCGCACGCTTCTTAGAAAATTGGAGCTACTCCAACAAAAGCTCGCAGCCTTTAACATCTAGGCCGAGTTTGAAGATTGAACCAACATCTCGTCAAATCTCTGAAGAAACTCTTGAAAGTCTGAAGCTACGCGAAAAGAACTTCGAGCATCAAACGACACCGAGCAACCAGTCAAGCAACAACAGAAGGACATCCCCAGAGTGAAGTCACGCAACGACACGCGGGGTTTCCTCGAGTCACACGGATCATTTCAACTTAAAAGCAAGTAATCAAACAATCTCTATTCTGCTGAACTGGTCGTATCTATCTCTAAAGTAAAATTAAGGGAGTTCTCCATTTGATGATCGACACGAGTAAAATCGTGTGGAAATAGAACAGTGCTAGATTGTAATCATTCTCAATTAAATTCATTGCCTGTGTGTATGTATGTATTTTGTTTTATGTTATTTATCTTAGTTCATGTATTGTAGTATAAATCAAATAAACTCTTGTTTGATTTATAGATAAGTGTTCTGTGTTCTGTTGTGTAATATTCAAATCAAACTTTGCTCAGATCACGTTACCTAAGCTAATAACTGTCATACGGTTATTTAAATAATTCTGTATTATTATATCGTGGCCACGAGAATAAACAGAATTTCTCAGATATACTGAAATCTAACAACTCGCTGGACGATTGTTAAATAAGGTATAAGTTGGACGTTTTGATTAATACCAATTGATCATATCAATATCAAATCGTAAGATTCCCTAAAGCTAAAATAAAGCTTAAACAAAAGAGCTAAATTAAACAATGTAAAAATGATTAAATTCATTACACTGATGAACTAGATGAAATATCCCAATGTACTGATGTTGGTTTGAGAAATGAAGAACAGTGGTCAGATACATCTGATGTAGCAAGAGAGGTTGAAAAGGATATGTATACTCTTGAACAGATCAACTCTTTTTTAGATGAAACAAAAGGAAAAGCAGGTGTAGAAGTTGGTGATTTTTTTCCCAGATCTCGAAAAGTTTGTTGCCTCTGTTGTATGGGCAAGGAAAACAAGTAGCTTTGAAGAACTTTCACAGCAGAAGAGGTTCCGGTTAAAAAAGCACATGACCGTTATTAGACAAGGAAAACAAGCAGGGAAAGAACGGATGACGAGGGGAAAGGCAAAGGAAAAGCTTAACAATGATGATGACTGCTAATTCTTTTTTTCTCTGTACTTGTTCTTTCTTTCTCTTTCTCTTTCTCATGGAAGTCTTGCGGGTGGGATCCCTAAATGTTAATGGGATGAGAGATGGGAGAAAGAATAGGTTACTTTCAGAGATTACTCATTTGAAGGATATAGGTGTGATTTTGTTACAAGAGACTCACAGTGATCAAAGTAATGAGGCTGAATGGGGCCTATGGTGGGAAGGAGAGCATATCCTTCTGTCATGGGTCCAATTTGAGTGCTGGAGTGGCAGTACTTTTTTCCCCTATTGTTAAAGTAAAAATTTTGTCAAAACATGAAATTGATCCAGGGAGATTGCTGATTGTGAGGGCAGAAATTAGTAATCTTATTTTACTTTTTGTGAATATTTATGCTCCAAATATAGGTGCAGAGAGAATTTGTTTGTTCACAAAATTAGAGGATTTTTTAAGACAACAATCTGAAGGAGATCTCATTATTTTAGGGGGAGATTTTAACTGTACTTTGGACTTTACACAGGATAGGAATAGTGAGGAACCTCATGCTCAGAGTGCTTTGTGCTTAGCCAACGTGATTAAAAATCTAAACCTATCTGATGTATGGAGAGAACATAATCTCCTTTCACGCCAATATACATGGGTGAAGATTAGTAATGAGAAGGTTTCTGCTGCACGGTTGGATAGACTCTATACGTCACGTAATATGAGGAATAGAGTTTTAAATTCAACAATTTTTCCCACTTCAATATCTGATCATAAATTTGTTACTATGGAGTGTACTTTACTAAAAATAATGCATAAAAGTCATTATTGGCATTTTAATGCTAAATTATTAGAAGATAAGTATTTTTGTGAGAATTTTAAATTTTTTTGGGAGTCCTGGAAGAATGAAAAGAATTGCTATGAAAATTGCATTCAATGGTGGGAAATAGGGAAGGTACAAATAAGGAACTTTTGTCAACAATATGCATCACATTCTTCATTTTGTATAAAAAGGTCATTGGAATGTCTTGAAAAAGAAATTATTGGTGTTGAGCAAAGTATGATTGCAAATGACTCTGTAAACCTTAAAGATCTGCGGACTGAAAAGACTAACCTGCTGAGCTCAATTTTAAATGAAAGAGTTAAAGGAGCTCTTGTGAGGAGTCGGTTTTTAACAGTAAGAGACATGGATGCTCCTACTTCTTTTTTTTGTCAACCTTGAGCGAAAAAAAGGACAAAAAAAGTTGATGTACTGTTTAAAAGACTGTGATGGTCGAGACACTTCTGATCAAACAGAGATGCGTAAAATTGCTGTGGATTTTTATTCCAGTTTATACGCTTCTGAAAAACTGGATGAGCAATGTAGGAATGAACTGCTTTACGACCTTCCGGTTTTAACTTTAAAGCACACAAATTTTTTAGAGACTGAACTTACCTATGAAGAAGTCACAGCTGCTGTTATGGGACTCTCTGTAGGTCGTGCACCTGGAATAGATGGACTGTCTGCCGAATTTTATAAGACTTTCTGGCCTGTTCTTGGACATGATTACTTTGAAGTTCTTCAAAAAAGTATTATTGAAAAAATCCTTCCTAAGAGCTTTCAGCGTGCAGTTTTAACACTGCTCCCCAAGAAGGGGGATTTAACACTCATAAAGAACTGGAGACCTGTCGCAGTGTTGTGTTCAGATTACAAAACCATTTCCAAATGTTTGGCAAACAGATTAAATAATGTATTACATGTAATCATACATAAAGATCAGTCTTACTGCATAAAAGATAGATCTATTGTAGATAATCTACATTTAGTAAGAGACTTGTATGATTATGCTTTTGATAATAAGATTGAAATGGGGTTTTTATCATTAGATCAAGAGAAGGCTTTTGATCGGGTGGATCATATTTTTCTCCTTGATGCTCTAAAGGCCTTTGGTTTTGGTGATAATTTTATTTAAATGATAAGGTTATTGTATACTGAAGCCACATGTATGATAAAAATGGCTGGTGGCCTAAGTATTCCTGTGAAAGTTCAGAGGGGAATTAGACAGGGTTGTCCCCTTTCGGCCAACTTTATAGTATAATTATTGAACCTTTGTTATGTAAACTAAGGAAAGAACTAGCAGGTTTACAAATTAATTTTTTTAACTCCCAGCAATCTGTCAAATTATCTGCATATGCGGATGACGTTACAGTTTTAATCAGAGGAGATGATGATGTTGAAGTGGTAAAGAATGCACTAGAGTGCTATGGAAAAGCATCATCAGCCAAAGTTAACTGGTGTAAAAGCGATGCTGTGTGGTGTGGCCAAGTTGTTAAAAGTCCAGCACTTCCTGGTGGTTTACAATGGGGAAGGGCAGGTTTTAAATATCTGGGAGTTTTTTTGGGGACAAATGAATACAGAAAGCAAAATTGGGAGGGCCTGCTGGAGAAAGTACGTGCGCGGTTGTCTCATTGGAAATGGTTGCTGCCCCAGCTGTCCTACAGGGGAAGGGTGCTGATATGTAATAACCTAGTAGCCTCCTCCCTTTGGCACAGAATGATGATCCTTGAACCTCCAGAAGACCTTGTGAGACAAATTCAGAGATGTCTGGTGGATTTTTTCTGGTCGGGCCAGCATTGGCTAAAGGCACCAGTGCTGTATCTGCACAGACAGGAAGGAGGACAAGGCCTAGTGGATATCATATCTAGAGTAAAGACCTTCAGACTTCAAGTGGCTCAGAGACTCCTCTACGGGAAGGATGTGAGCTGGGCCGGGATAGCGTGTACCTTATTGAGGAAAGCAGGCAACATGGGACTAGATCGCCATCTGTTCCTGATGGAGATGAACCAGTTGGATCTTACAGGACTAACGTCATTTTATAGATCACTTTTTAAAGCATGGACACTTTTCAAGTTTTCCCTAGAGTTAAACAATGCCCAAAGTTTATGGCAGAGAGAAGAACCATTGCTTTTTAACTCAGCACTGAATTTGGATGTTTTTAAAGATATATCACTCAGGAAAAGTCTATGGGCTGCAAAAATTACAAAAATAGGACACTTGATACCTGAAGGTGAATGGCTATCAGCTGAAACTTTTGCTGAAAAATTGGGCATAAGATCAATTCGTGTGGCAAAGAAAATTTTGACTCAGATAGCGGAGTCTTTGCCACAGAGTTATAGACTTTCTCTAGAAACCCATAATGGAGAGATGGACACATTTGACTTTCCAGAATTGGAAATTACATCTGAACTTGAAAACTGGGAAGAAACTGAGGGTGGACTATTATCTTTTAAGACACCTCAGTTGGGAGTTTTCAGCAATACAGGAAAAAAAACACTGTATACATTGTGTGTCAAGATACTGCATCTTCATGCCCTCACAAACGTAAAGGAGTCTAAATGGCAAGAGGTGTTTGGATTAGGTGCTTCCCCCAAGGGCAGCTGGAGGACCTTGTACAAACCTCCTATTGAAAAAAGAACCGGAGATCTTCAGTGGAGGTTAGTGCATGGTATAATAGCTACTAACAGACACAGAGCACGTCTTGATCCACAGGTGAGGGAGGGATGCCCTTTCTGTGGTATACAAGAAACTGTTTTTCATTTATTTTTAAATTGTGCTAGATTACAACTGTTGTTTCCAACAATAGATAGGTGGTGTCAGAACCTGGGAGAAGTTTTTTTCACCTATGTGTTTTATATATGGGCCTAAATATAAAAAAAAGTAAAAAGGAGTTTCATGTTTTATTGAACTTTTTTATTTGGGCAAGTTAAATTGGCCATTTGGTTGTCACGGAAAGAAAAATTGTCCGGTAATGAGTCTTGTGAAGTTGATTCAATCCTCAGGGGTTTAATAAGATCACGATTAAAAATTGAGTACACATATTATAAATTGGTTAATGACTTTGAAACTTTTAAATATAAATGGGGTGTAAATCAATGTGTTTGTGATGTTGACTGTAATGGAAATTTGAAATATTTATTTGATTTTTTTTTTTTTTTTTTTTATTTTTTTTTTTATTATTATTATTATTATATATATTTTTTTTTTCTCTCTTTTATGTGTTGTGATAATGTGTTGTTCTGAAATATGATACTTAATTACCTTTGTTTCTTCTGTGGCAAAACTTTTTACTGTTTGGTATTAAAGTGTTTTTTAAAGTCAAAAGTCTCTCTCTCTCTCTCTCTCTCTCTCTCTCTCTCTCTCTCTCTCTCTCTCTCTCTCTCTCTCTCTCTCTCTCTCTCTCTCTCTCTCTCTCTCTCTCTCTCTCTCTCTCTCTCTCTCTCTCTCTCTCTCTCTCTCTCTCTCTCTCTTCTCTCTCTCTCTCTCTCTCTCTCTCTCTCTCTCTCTCTCCTCTCTCGTTTAGTCCTGATTTCATTTTTTCCTTGAGGAGGCCGGCCTCACTGTTATTACTTTGGATTCCAGGTCTCTGTTATAAATCATTGTCATCTCATTTTAGAGACAAACACGCTACCTGCTCGTTGTTGTGCGTGCTATATATGCATGTTTGCTGAGCTGCATTTTTTTTCAAAATTAGTGTCAGGGGTTATCCCTATATCTGTATCCACAGCACCATTAATACAGAGATACTCCCCCTTCTGATAGCATTTTGACTGTTTCTTTACTCTTACAACCAAGCTGCTCCACGTTTATTAGTTTGTACGTGTACTGCAGTCTAACCGCACTCTTGTCTCCTCAGTCAAGTGTTTCCTCATGGACTTCCAGAGGAGTTCACCCTGGTCTTCACCTTGCTGCTGAAGAAGAAATCTTTGAATGATAACATTTACCTGTTCCAGATATCAGATGAACATGGCTATCCTCAGGTGTGTGTCCACATTCCACTCAAGTCCATAGATCTGTGCCTTTAGGAACGGCTAATTATAGAGCTGCATTCTAAATCATAAAATACTAAATGCTGATTATTTTTAAAATATCGGTAAATTGTGACAGACTGAGTAGTGCTGATAGCAGCACATTTGCCCATGACATTTATATGAGGTGATCAAATTGCAAAAATTAATGAAAATTTGTAATATTGTAAAAAGGTGAAGATTTTTAGTTAATCTTTTAGAAAATTACATTGTTACACCAGTAGGTGAAGACAGGTGACTGTTTATACTGTAAGTGAATCATTGAATCATTAATTTAATCAACTCAATAAAAACATGATTAATTCAGGACTGATCAAGTATGAATGAGTCATTGAATCATTAACTCAATCAATTTGTTCAAAACTCTGATTCATTCAGGTACAAAACACATGAGTGGATCATTGTATCACATTTAAATTGATTAATTCAAATTCATTGGTAACACTTTACAGTAAGGTCACTTTGCTTAAAGGAACTTTTTTGGAAATAGGAACTTTGCTGCCGTACCGTGGGTTCAGCAGGCGCAGTGATATTATGCAGCACCTGAAAGTAGTCCCCAGCTAGGCGCAGTGATAGTCCCCAGCTAGGGACTACTTTCAGGCGCTGCGTAATAGCACTGCGCCTGCTGAACCCACGGTACGGCAGCAAAGTTCCTTGATTATTACGCCGGAATGAGAGTATAGTTATATCGGACTAGAAAATCGCAACTTTTCATTTTCCATCAGTCTTAGTACACGATGTAACTACAGGAGAGTCAAACTTTAAATAGGAAAAATATCAAAACTATTTGGTCATTTTTGAGCACGATGCTAACGGTCTAATCAGATTCAATGATCTATGCTAAGCTAAGCTAAAAGTGCTACCGCCAGACCCGGAGATCAGCTGAATGGATTCAAAAACGGTAAAACTTAACTGTTTAACTCTAGGGGAGTTGTAAAATGAGCCTATTTCCAAAAAAAGTGGAGTGTTCCTTTAACATTAGTTAATGCATTCACTAAAATTAACTAATGAGCAATTCATTTGTTACAGTATTTATTAATCTTTGTTAACGTTAGTTAATAAAAATACATTTGTTCATTGTTAGTTCATGTCAGCTCAGGTACATTAAATAATGTTAACATGTACAATTTCAGATTTTAATAATGTATTAGTAAATGTTGAACTTATCAGTATCTAAGTTTTTGAATTATTTTTCATATAGTTCATGTTAACTAGCCATGATGCTTATGTTTATATACGTGAGTTTTGCATTTATGACTAAAATATACTATAGGTTTATGCGATAGAGCTCTGGTATACTTAGTTAAACATATTTCAATTTAAAGCTAGTTCTTGATTATGCTACACCAATACTAATACTATGCAAGAATTATGTGAGAAATATGGCTTTGACACATAAATAAAACAAGTTAAAGAAATAGTTAAATAAATAAAAAATAGAAATGTGAAAATTCAAAAAGATATTAAGACAAGCATCTTAATCTTAAAAGATTATTTGCACTTTCACCGGGATACACAGCTAAATAATTTATTGTTATGAAATAATACAAAGACATAGCTGATAAAAAAAAAAAAATATATATATATATATATTTATGGCCAACAGGTATGGCAATATGCTAATTTTGGACCCTGTACTGCAGCCTCAACATAATCACATTTTCTAAATAAAACTCTCTTTTTCCCTATTTATCACACTCCTTTAGTTCTCACTGGACTGGAATGGTCCAGATGGCAACCTGGCCCTGCAGGCGAGAGGGGCTGACCCTGAAGGGTCCATGGTGGGGTGCGTGTTCGAAGGTGATGGGGTGGAATCCCTGAAGGACATGCGCTGGCATAAGGTGGCTCTGAGTCTGCAGAGAGATGCAGCCTCCCTGCACGTGGACTGCAGCTCCATTGAGAACAAGCCCCTGGAGCTCCGTGGACAGTTACCCATCAATGGACACACGCTGCTGGGTATGAGGGCTACTGATGCAGCCCCTGTGGAGGTGAGGACCTCTGCTGATCCTACAAACGATTGAGGCTGTATTGTAAACCTTTTACAGAGGAAGAGGCTTGCCGCATAAGAATGTCAATTAGATGAACGACTGCAGAAGCTTCCGGCTCCTCTGATAATTGAGCACTACACTGCTAATAGAGTAGTCGGAAGTAGATGTTTCCTATAAGCCAGTTTCCCGCAGGTTTTGCCCTAGGTATCCTGTCTACCTGGGAAATGTGGCAGGGGTGTGTCTTTGGATGTATGAGAGAAAGGGAGACTACGGGCGCTTCTCTTCAGGGCTAACGCTACTGAGCTCTCTCAGCTCGAAAAAGATGAAAAGAACAGCCCTAACCGAGCTTCAACCATTACTAATTAATTAGTTCATTAATCCAACCACTTAGCGAAATGATCATGTAAGTGGTCATATGTAAGGCAGTGGGGGTCCAGCATTTAAAAAGCTCATTTTCTTTGTTCTTGCTCTGCTTTTAATACGCTTTCTCTCTTTATCTTTCTTTAGATTGACGTCCAGCAAGTGATGGTGTATTGTGACCCCTCTATGGCTATCCAGGAGGCCTGCTGTGAGATACCTGGAGCTCGGGTAATAAAGTCTGAACTGTTAAAAACACCGTAAAATGCTTTTATACATGGTATTATGTGAAATTTCAAACATGTTTCGTCTAGTGAATTCATTTCTATTAGCATTCGCCCACTATGGGCTGTTAAATGGCTTTTTATGGCATTATATAGAGAGCAGGGTCTCAAGTTTTAAAATGGGTTTAAAGTTTAAAATGAGATCTACACAACAAAAACAATAATTATTTGGATAGTGTTTGCTGGAAAGTAACAAAAAGTAGATAATGTTAAAGGGGTCATATGATGTGATTTTAAGTTTTCCTTTCTCTTTGGAGTGTTACAAGCTGTTTGTGCATAGATAAGATCCCTGAAGTTGCAAAGACTAAAGTCTCAAAACCAAAGAGATATTCTTTATCAAAGTTAAGACTCTGCCACGCCCTCCTAAAACTGCTCATTCAAACACGCCCCCACATGTCTACGTAACGATGTGGAAATATTCGCGTTATGCCGTCCAAATGTTCGTGAAAAGAAAGAAGGCGTGGTTTCAGTAACCGCAGTAGTGTTGATGCAGTCATGTCAGGGAGACTTTATTTGGCCTTCCGAAAGTAGATGCATTTAGGAATCATTAAGATTACTTACAACAGAACAGCAACGCATTTTATGGATGACAGTTTCGTGAACCTAGGAGAGGAGGTAATTCTGACTTTGCTATGACAATCTGGCGCTTCTGAATCAGCGACTGTATGTATGTTTTGTTATTAGTTTAAGTATTTGCTATTGACTGTTCAAATGCGGAGTTTTGCGTGTCGTGTGTGTGTGTGTGTGTGTGAGAGAGAGAGACAGGGTCACATCACAGTGGAGTCAGCTGTCTTAATCGCGGCTTGTGTGCAAATACATAAAGAGCTTCATCACTGTGTCTGTCACGCGACTCTGTTCCCCTCTCGGGCTTGAACTGATGGTAAAACTAAGGACATTATTAACTGTCTTTACATTTATTTTGAAAGCTGAAGCTCGCGATTCGATTATGGAAAGGGGCATTACATTTCCGACACGTGCTTGTGGTGTTCGGCCAATCACAATGCACTGTGCCAGTTGGCCAATCAGAGCAGACTGTGCTTGTCGGAAGGAGGGACTTTGCAGAAAACGAAGCGTCTGAGAGAGGCGGGGCATAGAGGACCTACAATTATGTACAGTATTGGAAAAATAATGTGTTTTTTGAACATTAAAGCATGTCAACATATTCTGTTACACCAAATACACAAAATAATGATCTTTAAAAAAGCATCATATGACCCCCTTAACAAAAAGTAGAAAATGGCATATTTTGTATTGGTAAAAAAGGATAAAGAAATCAATTCACTTCTGTTATTCGATGTCCAGTAATTGGCTATTTTGACATTATCAATATTTAATTAGTCTGATAAATCAATCTGTCACTAATTTATTTCATTTGTAGCATAGAGGACACTGTATATTATTTGGAATATAATATTTTTTTTTAAAATAAAAATAAACTATTGAACTACGTTAAGTTGTTTAAAGTGAGTTAAGTTTTTTAATCAGACAAAGAAATAGTTGACGTTAAAAAAAGTTTATTCACAAACTATTTTAAATTATTTTTGGTAATTGAAATAAAATAAAATAAAAATATACATGAAATAATTTAATGTAAATGAAAATGATAAATGCTGCCTTGGCAACTAACTAAAATAAGTTTAAGTTGAAATGCAAGTATTGAAGTGTTTCTGATTAAATAAATGTAGTCTTGGTGAGCGTAAGAGACTTGTTTAAAAAATATATATATACCGACCCCTGACTTTTGAACGGTATTATATACAAGAACATAAAATCAATTGTAACAGTTAAAAAACAGACAAAAGTGGAAAAATAGAGAGCGAAACAGAGAGAGAAAATATAATTACATTTTTGGGGTGAACTATTTATTTAAAAGTGAAGCAGTTTACATCAAAGTAGCTGTGAAAGTTAGTTAATTATTTAGTTAGTTAATTAGTTAACAGTGAGTGAGTTAATAGTGTTATGGTCCCATGCGTGTAAATTACCTGGATAGCTATATAGTTTTACCTTAAAGGTTTGAACCTACCACAGTCCAAATAGGTACTGTAGAATAATTTTTTAAAAGGTGAGTGTTTTCCCCAGTATTTTCAAATAATATGTCACCCTAGCTGATGAAACATTCGCACATGTTTTCAATGATCACAGTGGAGGCAAAACTCATGTTTTGCTGAGGGAATGGATGTGTTCTTTCTGTCAAAAAATCATTGTTGTAGTTGTACTTGATGGATCAAGCTTCAGCAGCAACTCGGCTTCCATTAGGATGGCTGTGGTGGAGGAACAGCGCTTGAGTCATCGATGTGGGAGTGCTGCTTTATTTGAGGATTTGGAATTTGGTGCGTTTCTCCTCTCTGAAATGATCAGCGCTTTGGCAAGGCTTGCTGAATCGCTTGCAGATAACATTCAGCATGTATGAAAAGCATACAGCCACCCACAGCCTGGAATAGTAAAGAAGGTAGAGATCAGGAAATGTCAACTGCGAAACTTATTTGACAAAGGAAGCGCACATGGGAATAGGTACAGCCAACTCTGAGCTGGCATTTCGAAATTTGATGCAATTTTGGATCAGAGGATATTTCAGAGCCAGCAACTATTAGACATCATTAGTTTCGTGCCAGATGGACCATTTTTAGTCTGAAAAGATGATTATTCCCTTTACATGTTAGTTGCCTATTTGTGAGGTAAGGTATGAATAACATTAAAACCATCTGACTAAAACGTCAACATGGTTGCCATTTTGTGTGTATGTGTGTTTGAATGTAAGCCAACAAAGTTCTTTGTGTTCTGTTGTTTTGGGGCGAATGCTCAAAGCTCCCTGCAAGCAGTGTTTAAAATGGAAACAAGGGCAACTATTTCCCCCTTGAATGCATTTGCTCTAACGTGGCTTTTTAAAAGCAGAGGAGTCAGCGATTGTATCTTGAGACACAGAAGAAAAGATGTCTTGTGTTGTAAATGTCTTGAAAGACCACACCAGATTTTTTTTATTATTAGGCAGCGAATTTAATTTTCTCCTTTCTAAAGTTCTTTTGAGTTTACAATTGTCATCTAATATTTATATTATACCTAAATCAGCTCTGTGCTTCTGTAGTGCCCACCAGATGCTCCCAAGAGTCGACGAGCCGCAGAGAACCAGGTGGAGTTTGTGCCCAATCTCTTCACTCAGGTAAATTTATTTTGACTGTTAAAAATTCTATTCTTTTGCAGTTAATTTGTAGAAATTTTGTTGTTAAAATACAATCCATGAACTCATTCATTTGCAAAAACAACCCTTGATACTGCACTTGCAAATGAGCCACTGAAAGTGTCTCTGAAAGGGCCTCTAATGAAAAGATCTTACAGAAATTAAGAGAGGGGTTGTTAGTTATTGAATGTGGGATCCTGATCTTGAGATGGTTTGAAGTGTTTGAAGACACACACGTACTTGCTCTCAGTGGGAGCTATTAAGGGGGCGTAGACAGAGAATGCATCCTTGTGTTCAAAAGCAGCAAGAATGCAATGGAATGGAACATACTGAAGAGGCCTCAAGATACATTTTTTAACGAGCTGTATTTTTTATTCAACACGCTGTTTTAAAACACAACATAAATATACAATACCAAAGACATCCATCAAATGCATTTGTGCACATTAACCAGCAATTAAAAAATGGTGCGAACCGAACAATTCCTGTGTGCAAGCCTCCGAAAGCCCAAAGAAGTAATCTTCCTAAAATAGGTTTGCCAGTCTCTTTAGGTGAATATACTAATGATATATTAATTTGCAGCACCCTTTTGAGTTTTTCATACTTTTCCCCTGTTAAAACACTTGAATGGTGCATCCCAGCAGTATTACAGCACATAAATAGATGACAAGATGAGCTGAAGATGGGATGTAGGCTGATAAATATTTCTCATCCTTATATATTCAACATAAAATGACACAGTTAGTGGCCATTAAGCATCCCACTAGCAGGCAGTTGGATGAGCTTTTGCAGAAACTGGAAATTAATGTAAATTCTTGTGAACAATGCTCAGTGGGCCCGTGGAAATGCTGAAACCAAACGTTCTCTGCTTCTGCAGCTCTTTTATTTTTCATACTTGCTCTTTCGCTTCTTGTCTATGCACATTTGCTCCTGCATCTACATGTTGTCTTTCTCGTTCTCTCTCTTTTTCTCTCCTGTTATTAGTGGTGATTTTAATGTCTTTTGAATAGTTGGCCCTCATCAGTTCATAAGGTGTTTCTTTTTGTGGGCCAATCATATATATATATATATATATATATATATAATATATATATATATATATATATATATATATATATATATATATATATATATATATATATATATAATATAATATAATATAATATAATATAATATAATATAATATATATATATATATATATATATATATATATATATATATATATATATATATATATATAAAACAAACGAAAAGAAACAAACACTAGAGGCAGTAAAGCTCCGACACCTTTTACTCCTTTTCACACAAATTTACAGAGTTTTGATTAATAAAGCGTATTTTTCGCACAATTACTTTAAGAATATCATGTTACGACTTCAAAACAACATTAATATGCTGGGAGATTTGAAAACCGATGCTTTTGAATGTTAGCATCGCACATATCCAGCGTCGTATCTATGGGTTTTCATAGACGGTAGGCCGGCCTCACTGTTATTACTTTGGATTCCAGGTCTCTGTTATAAATCATTGTCATCTCATTTTAGAGACAAACACGCTACCTGCTCGTTGTTGTGCGTGCTATATATGCATGTTTGCTGAGCTGCATTTTTTTTCAAAATTAGTGTCAGGGGTTATCCCTATATCTGTATCCACAGCACCATTAATACAGAGATACTCCCCCTTCTGATAGCATTTTGACTGTTTCTTTACTCTTACAACCAAGCTGCTCCACGTTTATTAGTTTGTACGTGTACTGCAGTCTAACCGCACTCTTGTCTCCTCAGTCAAGTGTTTCCTCATGGACTTCCAGAGGAGTTCACCCTGGTCTTCACCTTGCTGCTGAAGAAGAAATCTTTGAATGATAACATTTACCTGTTCCAGATATCAGATGAACATGGCTATCCTCAGGTGTGTGTCCACATTCCACTCAAGTCCATAGATCTGTGCCTTTAGGAACGGCTAATTATAGAGCTGCATTCTAAATCATAAAATACTAAATGCTGATTATTTTTAAAATATCGGTAAATTGTGACAGACTGAGTAGTGCTGATAGCAGCACATTTGCCCATGACATTTATATGAGGTGATCAAATTGCAAAAATTAATGAAAATTTGTAATATTGTAAAAAGGTGAAGATTTTTAGTTAATCTTTTAGAAAATTACATTGTTACACCAGTAGGTGAAGACAGGTGACTGTTTATACTGTAAGTGAATCATTGAATCATTAATTTAATCAACTCAATAAAAACATGATTAATTCAGGACTGATCAAGTATGAATGAGTCATTGAATCATTAACTCAATCAATTTGTTCAAAACTCTGATTCATTCAGGTACAAAACACATGAGTGGATCATTGTATCACATTTAAATTGATTAATTCAAATTCATTGGTAACACTTTACAGTAAGGTCACTTTGCTTAAAGGAACTTTTTTGGAAATAGGAACTTTGCTGCCGTACCGTGGGTTCAGCAGGCGCAGTGATATTATGCAGCACCTGAAAGTAGTCCCCAGCTAGGCGCAGTGATAGTCCCCAGCTAGGGACTACTTTCAGGCGCTGCGTAATAGCACTGCGCCTGCTGAACCCACGGTACGGCAGCAAAGTTCCTTGATTATTACGCCGGAATGAGAGTATAGTTATATCGGACTAGAAAATCGCAACTTTTCATTTTCCATCAGTCTTAGTACACGATGTAACTACAGGAGAGTCAAACTTTAAATAGGAAAAATATCAAAACTATTTGGTCATTTTTGAGCACGATGCTAACGGTCTAATCAGATTCAATGATCTATGCTAAGCTAAGCTAAAAGTGCTACCGCCAGACCCGGAGATCAGCTGAATGGATTCAAAAACGGTAAAACTTAACTGTTTAACTCTAGGGGAGTTGTAAAATGAGCCTATTTCCAAAAAAAGTGGAGTGTTCCTTTAACATTAGTTAATGCATTCACTAAAATTAACTAATGAGCAATTCATTTGTTACAGTATTTATTAATCTTTGTTAACGTTAGTTAATAAAAATACATTTGTTCATTGTTAGTTCATGTCAGCTCAGGTACATTAAATAATGTTAACATGTACAATTTCAGATTTTAATAATGTATTAGTAAATGTTGAACTTATCAGTATCTAAGTTTTTGAATTATTTTTCATATAGTTCATGTTAACTAGCCATGATGCTTATGTTTATATACGTGAGTTTTGCATTTATGACTAAAATATACTATAGGTTTATGCGATAGAGCTCTGGTATACTTAGTTAAACATATTTCAATTTAAAGCTAGTTCTTGATTATGCTACACCAATACTAATACTATGCAAGAATTATGTGAGAAATATGGCTTTGACACATAAATAAAACAAGTTAAAGAAATAGTTAAATAAATAAAAAATAGAAATGTGAAAATTCAAAAAGATATTAAGACAAGCATCTTAATCTTAAAAGATTATTTGCACTTTCACCGGGATACACAGCTAAATAATTTATTGTTATGAAATAATACAAAGACATAGCTGATAAAAAAAAAAAAATATATATATATATATATTTATGGCCAACAGGTATGGCAATATGCTAATTTTGGACCCTGTACTGCAGCCTCAACATAATCACATTTTCTAAATAAAACTCTCTTTTTCCCTATTTATCACACTCCTTTAGTTCTCACTGGACTGGAATGGTCCAGATGGCAACCTGGCCCTGCAGGCGAGAGGGGCTGACCCTGAAGGGTCCATGGTGGGGTGCGTGTTCGAAGGTGATGGGGTGGAATCCCTGAAGGACATGCGCTGGCATAAGGTGGCTCTGAGTCTGCAGAGAGATGCAGCCTCCCTGCACGTGGACTGCAGCTCCATTGAGAACAAGCCCCTGGAGCTCCGTGGACAGTTACCCATCAATGGACACACGCTGCTGGGTATGAGGGCTACTGATGCAGCCCCTGTGGAGGTGAGGACCTCTGCTGATCCTACAAACGATTGAGGCTGTATTGTAAACCTTTTACAGAGGAAGAGGCTTGCCGCATAAGAATGTCAATTAGATGAACGACTGCAGAAGCTTCCGGCTCCTCTGATAATTGAGCACTACACTGCTAATAGAGTAGTCGGAAGTAGATGTTTCCTATAAGCCAGTTTCCCGCAGGTTTTGCCCTAGGTATCCTGTCTACCTGGGAAATGTGGCAGGGGTGTGTCTTTGGATGTATGAGAGAAAGGGAGACTACGGGCGCTTCTCTTCAGGGCTAACGCTACTGAGCTCTCTCAGCTCGAAAAAGATGAAAAGAACAGCCCTAACCGAGCTTCAACCATTACTAATTAATTAGTTCATTAATCCAACCACTTAGCGAAATGATCATGTAAGTGGTCATATGTAAGGCAGTGGGGGTCCAGCATTTAAAAAGCTCATTTTCTTTGTTCTTGCTCTGCTTTTAATACGCTTTCTCTCTTTATCTTTCTTTAGATTGACGTCCAGCAAGTGATGGTGTATTGTGACCCCTCTATGGCTATCCAGGAGGCCTGCTGTGAGATACCTGGAGCTCGGGTAATAAAGTCTGAACTGTTAAAAACACCGTAAAATGCTTTTATACATGGTATTATGTGAAATTTCAAACATGTTTCGTCTAGTGAATTCATTTCTATTAGCATTCGCCCACTATGGGCTGTTAAATGGCTTTTTATGGCATTATATAGAGAGCAGGGTCTCAAGTTTTAAAATGGGTTTAAAGTTTAAAATGAGATCTACACAACAAAAACAATAATTATTTGGATAGTGTTTGCTGGAAAGTAACAAAAAGTAGATAATGTTAAAGGGGTCATATGATGTGATTTTAAGTTTTCCTTTCTCTTTGGAGTGTTACAAGCTGTTTGTGCATAGATAAGATCCCTGAAGTTGCAAAGACTAAAGTCTCAAAACCAAAGAGATATTCTTTATCAAAGTTAAGACTCTGCCACGCCCTCCTAAAACTGCTCATTCAAACACGCCCCCACATGTCTACGTAACGATGTGGAAATATTCGCGTTATGCCGTCCAAATGTTCGTGAAAAGAAAGAAGGCGTGGTTTCAGTAACCGCAGTAGTGTTGATGCAGTCATGTCAGGGAGACTTTATTTGGCCTTCCGAAAGTAGATGCATTTAGGAATCATTAAGATTACTTACAACAGAACAGCAACGCATTTTATGGATGACAGTTTCGTGAACCTAGGAGAGGAGGTAATTCTGACTTTGCTATGACAATCTGGCGCTTCTGAATCAGCGACTGTATGTATGTTTTGTTATTAGTTTAAGTATTTGCTATTGACTGTTCAAATGCGGAGTTTTGCGTGTCGTGTGTGTGTGTGTGTGTGTGAGAGAGAGAGACAGGGTCACATCACAGTGGAGTCAGCTGTCTTAATCGCGGCTTGTGTGCAAATACATAAAGAGCTTCATCACTGTGTCTGTCACGCGACTCTGTTCCCCTCTCGGGCTTGAACTGATGGTAAAACTAAGGACATTATTAACTGTCTTTACATTTATTTTGAAAGCTGAAGCTCGCGATTCGATTATGGAAAGGGGCATTACATTTCCGACACGTGCTTGTGGTGTTCGGCCAATCACAATGCACTGTGCCAGTTGGCCAATCAGAGCAGACTGTGCTTGTCGGAAGGAGGGACTTTGCAGAAAACGAAGCGTCTGAGAGAGGCGGGGCATAGAGGACCTACAATTATGTACAGTATTGGAAAAATAATGTGTTTTTTGAACATTAAAGCATGTCAACATATTCTGTTACACCAAATACACAAAATAATGATCTTTAAAAAAGCATCATATGGTCTCAATGTTTATAAACCCCTACCCAAATCATTTTTTTGTAAAAAAAAATCCCCATTGGGGGTGGCCCCCTAAAATGAAAACCTAAATCGTTTTAGGTGGTAATTTTAAAATTGTTTTTAAACCCTTAATTTTCTCCAAGGACAAAATTATCCATTGGTGCACATTAGATTAATTTGTGACAAACCATTCCTGTTCAGTGGCCCATTTAATCCCTCTTAAAATGTTGCAGCTAAAAATTAATTTTATTGCCACCTTGAGTTTCTAATTTCCTGTTTTAACACTTGAATTTTTTTAAAAGTATTTTTACTTATTTAAGCAAAACTTAAATGGGATGAATTTGTAAAACCTTCCTGATATATTAAATAAAATAAGTTATTTTTAAGTTTAACAACCCTGGAAATTAAGAAAATTCTTTAAAATTCTAGGGGCCTTTAAATGCTTAAATTCAAAGTTTTCTTCTCATTTATTTATCTTCTTTTCGTTCTTTTTACATTTTCTATCTAATTTTTTTTTTTTTTTTTTTCTAAAAAAAAAAAGAAAAATGCTTTTAATTTTGGCCCTTATTTCTGGTTTTTTTTTGGGCCAAAAAAAAAAAAAAAAAAAAAAAAGGTTTTATAAAAATTAACCCCTTTTAAATTTTCAAACTTTGAATTTCAGCCATTTGCAAACCCAAAGAAAACAAAAAAAAAACACCTTATTGAAAGAAAGGCAAAAAAATGACATTTTTGCGTTTTAAAAAAGAAAAGGAAATATACATTCCAAAATTAATTTTTGTGTACACTCAAATATTTAAATCAGGGGAAAATTTTGACAACCTTGAGGGGTTTACACCTAAATTTATCCAAGGTGAAATTAACATTACATTTAAAACCAACATTTCAATAAACCTTAATTAAGTAATTAAAAAATGAAAATTTTATCAAAGGAAAAATTGGAAAATTAGAAAAATTTGGGAACCAAAATTTTCCAAAGGTTCAAAAAAAAATGGAATTAAACCCAAAAAAATTCCAATAATTTTAAATGGAAATTAAAAACCAAACCTTCCTAGAGCTGGCCGTCCAGCCAAACTGAGCTATCGGGGGAGAAGAGCCTTGGTGAGAGAGGTAAAGAAGAACCCAAAGATCACTGTGGCTGAGCTCCAGAGATGCATTCGGGAGATGGGAGAAAGTTGTAGAAAGTCAACCATCACTGCAGCCCTCCACCAGTCGGGGCTTTATGGCAGAGTGGCCCGACGGAAGCCTCTCCTCGGTGCAAGACACATGAAAGCCCGCATGGAGTTTGCTAAAAAACACCTGAAGGATTCTCTGGTCTGATGAGACCAAGATAGAACTTTTTGGCCTTAATTCTAAGCGGTATGTGTAGAGAAAACCAGGCACTGCTCATCACCTGTCCAATACAGTCCCAACAGTGAAGCATGGTGGTGGCAGCATCATGCTGTGGGGGTGTTTTTCAGCTGCAGGGACAGGACGACTGGTTGCAATCGAGGGAAAGATGAATGCGGCCAAGTACAGGGATATCCTGGACTAAAACCTTCTCCAGAGTGCTCAGGACCTCAGACTGGGCCGAAGGTTTACCTTCCAACAAGACAATGACCCTAAGCACACAGCTAAAATAACGAAGGAGTGGCTTCACAACAATTCCGTGACTGTTCTTGAATGGCCCAGCCAGAGCCCTGACTTAAACCCAATTGAGCATCTCTGGAGAGACCTAAAAATGGCTGTCCACCAACGTTTACCATCCAACCTGACAGAACTGGAGAGGATCTGCAAGGAGGAATGGCAGAGGATCCCCAAATAAACTTGTTGCATCTTTCCCAAAAAGACTCATGACTGTATTAAATCAAAAGGGTGCTTCTACTAAATACTGAGCAAAGGGTCTGAATACTTAGGACCATGTGATATTTCAGTTTTTCTTTTTTTAATAAATCTGCAAAAATGTCAACAATTCTGTGTTTTTCTGTCAATATGGGGTGCTGTGTGTACATTAATGAGGAAAAAAAATGAACTTAAATGATTTTAGCATATATATATATATATATATATATATATATATATATATATAATATCCCCAAAACTTGTTCATACAGTGGACTACCAGTAAAATGGATAAACATTTGGGACCAATAATTATTCAGACACTTTGACCTGACCATGTTTTGCTTAAGTGTTTTTCATTAATTGCCAATACAACCTTTTTACACCACTGTACGAAATTAAGCATTGCTTAGTAAATGGTTGACCTAAATTGGTATTATATAATTGTGTACTTTTAAATTTAACAGCTTACAGTTTACAGCTATTGAACCTAATTCATTACATACCTTTCTATCAAAGTTATCTGACATTATCAAGACGATTTTTTTCTGACACAGTTAAACTCTTGAGTTCTTCTCATATTTTATTACCATTTTCTAAACTATAGTGAATAAACTGTGATAATTATGTGAGAAATGTTGAAGGTGTCTGGATAAATTTTGGTTTGACTGTATATAGGTAACACTTCATTTTAAGGTGTCCTTATTACACGTTACATGTACTTGCTATTATAAAAGCAATAAACTATGCATAATTACATGCAAGCAACCCTAAGCCAAACCCTAATCTTAACCCTAACAATATAGTAAGTACATGTGCAAGGGCACCTATTATGCCCCTTTTTACAAGATGTAATATTGGCCTTGGATGTCCCCAGAATGTGTCTGTAAAGTTTCAGCCCAAAATACTCCACAGATAATTTATTTTAACAGCTGGAAAAATGGCTTTTTTAAAAATTGTCTAAAAGCTCTAAAAAAAGAGCTGATTTGGAGTGTATGGCTTGAAATGCAAATGAGCTGCATATTCCTGCCCCGTCTCCAGAAGAGGGCGTCGCGTATACGTCTCTCTGCATTGCACATCTACAGCAATAAACAGCTAGTATAAACATCATAACTGAAAGCGAGAGAACCGATGTTCAGCCGTACATATGGGAAGTCAAATACACTGAAAGTGGGATGAAACAGCGCAATGTTACAGAGCTCATGCCACGCTGACCTGTCATCGGTGCAGATCAATTGACCGAGCCGCACAACCGCGCTACCGAACAAATCTCGCGCTACGAACGACATGACATTCACAAAGGAGTCCTCAGCAGCTCAGATGTTAGGAGAAAATTAAGACTCTTATGTTAAGTCTTACATCCAAACACAGAGCACCAGGATTGCTTGTGAGGCATTGTTGACGTTACAGCTGCTCGAGCGCAGAAATAATGAAGGACAGCATAACCACTGAGGGCGGAAACTATAGCAACGCAGGGTTGTCAATCAGACCCCGTGGCCCTCCGAAATGTGACGTCACACTGCGTTGAGAATCAAAACGGCAGGCCTAGTGAGACTGACTTGGTTTAAAGGGGATTAAAAAATGAGGAGTGGGTGGCTTTTTATCATTGTAGGGTGGTTGTGTTCACACACTGCCAACACACATTTATGTCCAAACACCATGTAGAAGTGGATTTTGCATAATAGGTGCCCTTTAGTATTACTCAGTACTTAAATGTATAATTACAGTGTAACAAGGACACCATAAAATAAAGTGTACATTTTATACTAATATATTAAAATATATATTATATATATTAACCTATATATATTAAAATGTGTAATTGTATTTAATGCACAGGGAGTGAAATCACAATACAAATTAATACAATTATTGTTTACATTATATAATGTCTTAATATTTTAAAATATTTAAATATTTTTATTATTATATTATATTATATTCAACATTACTTTCATGAAGATATATTTTTTAAAATATATATATATATATATATATATATTTTTTAACTTGACAGCAGGCTGCCATTATCAATCTTAATTTTATGGGAAAAGAGAAAATCAGCCATTTGGCTAAATACCTCCTGCGTGTGTCATGGAAAAAGAACAATCATACAGGTTTGGAGTAAAATGGGGCAAGTAAATGATATAGTTTTCATTTTTTCGGTGAGAAATCCTTTTAAAACAATCCTACTGCTAGCCAACCATACAATATAAACAAAACTCTATCAAAGTTGCACGGAGCAGAGCTGAAGTTTACATCAGCAACACAATTTGACTGCTGAAAAATCACATCTTTTTGCATTTCTGAGTCTCAGTCTTCCCCAAGAATAACCTTAAGTCTTTTCCAGATAACAATGACTTCCACTTAAACCAGATATTTGGATGTTATTTTCCCCTGAAAACACAATTCATCAGCAGTTTCTCACTGCTAACGCAAGCTGTGTATATGGGGGGAGTAACTTGTC
The DNA here is from genome assembly GCA_023376895.1 of Aspiorhynchus laticeps. Taxonomy (NCBI): domain Eukaryota; kingdom Metazoa; phylum Chordata; class Actinopteri; order Cypriniformes; family Cyprinidae; genus Aspiorhynchus; species Aspiorhynchus laticeps. The sequence goes on along the minus strand of CM041793.1, from coordinate 28,798,579 downwards.
CTCTGTGGAAAAGAGGATTTGTGATGATGGTGTGGGCTGTTCTTGATGTTTCTCCTGGCAGCAGTGATTCATGATCATTAGCAGGGCTAATAAAAAGCTGGTTGGTGAAGGTACTTCAGCTGGTCTCCAACTGGTCACATATCTTCTCTGCTTGCCACGTGTATTGTTTCATATACACTCACACATGCAACATAATTACATCCAGAGGGCCCTGTATTGAGCCAAACGCACTCAAAGCAGTTTGTTACGTCTACACATAGTCACACGTACACCAACATTCAACTCCCGCTTTGTGTGGATAAACGTCTCAACACGAATCACTCTCCATTCTCTCATGAGAACAGTAGGAGATTTGAGGTGGTAATGATTTAAAATGGTGTTGTGGTGTAAATGCTCTCTTAATCTTTGCTGCCATAGTGACAGAGGAATTAGCTCCATTGGTGCACATTAGATGTATCACTTTGTGTACTTAATGCCACTTCCTGTCTCAGTGTTTGCTCATTTAATTCCTCTGATAAAATGCTTGCAGAACTAACAAATTAATGTTTGACCTTGCCAGCCGAATTGAGCAATTGTCTGAATTTAGACAGCAATGCACATTTTATATACTGTAAAAATCATTTTTTAAATTAGTATTTTTATCTTACTTTCAAGCAAACTTTTTTACAATGAGATGAATTTGCTTGAGAAACAAACTTATGTTAGATAATATATAATTAAATAAGCTTATTTTTTACTTGTTTAATCTAACCCTGATTTATAATCAAGAAAATGAACTTTATATATTCTATGAAAGGTCTCTTTATAATGTCTTACTGTCTAATGGTTATTTTTCTTCTCAAATAAATGCTTCTTTTTCGTCTCAGATACATTTATTTAAATACTTTATATAATTTATTATATTAATACAATTTATTTATTTACTGAAAAAAAAAAAAAAACAAGACAAAAATCTGACTTCAATTTTCCAGTGCATGCTTATATTTCTGTTCCTTTTTGGTCATTTTAGACCAAAAAAAAAAGGTTTTATTTAAAAAAAAATGATACTTTATTGGAATGGTACGAAACTATGAATGGTGCAGTCACTATGTGACCACACCCCCCCCCCCCCCCCCCTCGAAAAAGCTAAATGGTCATGAAAAATAGCCACACTTGTGTTGTTTGTGGTCATTGGAAATGAATTGAACATATGCAAAAATATTTTTTTGTGTGCACAATCTACAAATCATTTACGATGCAGGAAAAAGTGCACAACAATGAAGGGGTGACACTCTAAAATATCAAGAGTGCAAAATAGACACACTTCACATTTCAAACCAACATTTCAAACATGAAATACTGCCTTAATTGAAAAGTAATATAAAAATATTAGAAAAATATTTACAATTTCAATTGAAAAAAATGATCATAATTATTGCATAAATATTAATTAGTACCATTAAATTTTCTCATAATACAGAATTCAAAATAAAAATAGAATTAAACAAAAATATATATCAATGATTTTACTGAAAATAAACTAAAACAAAATTACATTTCAGGTGTTCGGTCACGTTTGAGTGACAAGTGTGACGCACAAATGAACAATACCAGAGGGTTAAACACATTTATATTTATTATAAATGAAAAAAAAAAAAAAAAAACAACTGTAGCATATGTCTTCAATATACTCGCAGTTGCGTTACTTTTAAAGAAACTGACATGTTTTGCAAAAGTGTACATGAGATCATGCACAAATTATGGTAATTTTGTGCGTGTGTTTGTTAATTTGTGGAGTTCTTTCATATACAATCTTTACCAGAGAGCTCCACAGCTGTGAGCTCAAGCTCAGCACAGACATACTTCCAGCCCTTTTCTTTATTTATCTGTTGGAGGTACACATGCGCAGACAGAATAAAAATCTCACAAGCTCCCATGTTTTCCCCTGACCCAGGTTACTGTCTTGTACCATAGAAGTCTGTGTTTTACGACAGATTGTAATGAGTTCCAGGCTGTGTTGGACGCTGCTAACATTAGCCTACTTCTGGTTTAACCCCTTCCTCCGACGCAGATCCTCAATCCACCTCGCATTAAAGTCCCTTAAAAGCACAGCATTCTTCTGTCATCACATCCATTTTCTGTTGAGCTCACCGGCAGGGAGAAATTCATGAGCTGAGAGCTGCATGGTTGCAGCTAAACAAAGTTTCCTGCATTATTCATGCACTCATTCCACCAGGGTTTTTGGTACAGGTCATCACAATTCTCTTCCATCATATGCAAGCCTGTAGCTATACGGACAACATGTCCATTCCATGTTCTCTGTGGAACTCTGTTTTTAATGTTTGTGTGTGTATGTGTGTGTGCATGCGCTTTCAGCAGTTTCTAACCTGGATCTCAGGGTATGACCGGAGATTAGGTACTGAGCACTTTTCTGTCATACTCTTGTTTTTATGATTTCTCCTTCCTTTTTCATACCTACCCAGTCAGATTAGCCTTCCCGATACCGTGTTTGCTCTCTTTGCTCGAACATGACTCAAGGATTTACTTACACATCTGCTCCACAAACACATCTTTTGTTTTTCTGCCTGTCCCTGATGTTCTCTTTCAAATCATGTCCCTCCTCACTGCACTTCCCCCTTTCTCCTACCAGTTCTCCTCCCCATTTGCTCTCTTTCAAAAGAGTTTCATATTCACTGTTGATCATACTTATGAACCTCTGTAACAGTAATATGACAATACAAACAAATCTAGATAAAGCAAACACTTGAATATGCCAACATCAAGTTAGCAGAACATTGTTAGGTAAGCATGAAAAGTTAGAGATGGCATAATATGTACATAGGCATTGCAAGACCCTATTTAGGAGGCTTCAGCTTTTCTTCCTTCTCATTCCCCCTGTTTTAATGCGATCTCTCTTCATGTTTGCTGAAACATGGTTAATAGATCTGTAGCTACTTTGGATTCATTGTGTCTTGAACATTGTGTCTTAACATTTCTAACATTGTCCATAGGGGGAAGTCGTGGCCTAATGGTTAGAGAGTCGGACTCGTAATCGAAAGGTTGTGAGTTCAAGTCTCAGGCCAGCAGGAATTGTAGGTGGGGGGAGTGAATGTTCAGCGCTGTCTCTCCACCTTCAATACCACGACTGAGGTGCCCTTGAGCAAGGCACCGAACCCCCAACTGATCCCCGGGCGCAGCAGCATAAATGGCTGCCCACTGCGCCGGGTGTGTGTTCACTGCTGTGTGTGTGCACTTAGGATGGGTTATATGCAGAGCACAAATTCCGAGTATGGGTCACCATACATACTCGGTCGTATGTCACGTCACTTCCACTTTCTTTGTTTTTATGTTCTACAGGCAATTCTTGGATCCAAGGAATTGGCAGAAAAAGTAAGTTATTTGAATTAAGTAACCAGAAAATCAAATATTTCAATTTGCCATGAACAGCAACAGGCAGTCCCAATTATAAGGCTTCAAACCTGACAAAAAGAATTGTGGCCCCAACAGATTTCACCCAATAGCTGTAGAAATTCAGTGTAATTGGTAAGTAAATTGCTGCGTGCTGAGTTGCAGTGGAAAGAACATTGACACTGACCCTGACAAACTCATGAGATAATTTACTACTGATAGCAGAGCATATTGTGTAATATTACACCACCTGGAATTAGAGGGACTTACATTTGCTTGTTAAATGTGCTTCTCTGGCACAATATGTGAATAACGCACATAAAACTCTTGTCTGTTTGTCACCTTTTCCCCTCTCTGCACCCACTCAACACTCAACTTATTTTTTATGACTCACAGAAAAAAAAGGGATTACATTTAAAAAAAATAAAAATAAAATAAATGCAAAGCCTGAAAATGACAGTATTTGAGTGGGATGTGAGTGGGACTTTTTTGGTTTTGATTTAATTCACAGAGCTAAACAATGGGTCAAAGGCCTTGTCTCAAATTGTTGCGAACCAGTGTTGTTGTTAACTAAAACTAAATTACTAAAAATCATTTTCAGTAATGTAACTAAACCTGAAATAAGATATAAACATTAGATGAAAAAAAAACACACACAACGATAACATGAAAGATAAAAAAAAATGAAAATTAAATTAAATGTACTAAAATTACTTTTAGATTAAAATAAAAAGCTATGTAGAAATATAGATATAACAAATAAAAATGTCAATAACATAAGAACATTTGTAAACCTTAAATTAAAATGAAAGTTGAGAATATAAAAAAAAGATATTCATAATATTGCTAAATACTTTATATTATGAGAAACGCTGTTTTGGATTAGCGGCCTTATGCATCTGTGAAATCCACAAGACCCCAGGTGTCCTTTTTGTCATGGGATCAATCTCACATTTGCTAAATCATTCAAAAGTTGATCTTCTATTTTCTGGAAACGACATGAAAGCACAAATCAAGATTACATTGAGGTGCTAACAGTGGAAGTAAACAGGGACACTTTTGAAGGATTTAAGCACAAATGTAAAGCTTATAAAAGCGTGTATATTAATTATTTTGTTTTCATCTTTTTAACAACCATATTAGTGTTTTAGGTGTTACAGTAGGCAAATAAGTTGTAAAATTCGATAAGACTGCAGAAAAGGTTTGTACCTTTTTCTAACACAAGATTAATGTTAACATGCATATTCTTCATGTCTTCTGACTATACTATGGAAACAGTAAGTATTTTAATGTATAATCAGCCCCATTCACTATATAGTAAGTGTCTCGTTGTAACCTAGATTTTTGCTTTGAAATTAAATTTGCTGATAATACTGTATATGTGGCAAGATAATGTCACAAGTGCTGCTGTTTGAGCTTAAATTGTATTAAACCCAGTATATCCCTCTACTACAGCACCGAGCGCACAATTGGACATAGACAAATACTCTTGATATCATCTCTAACAGTAGAATATAGGATTGCACATAAATCCATTCATTCATGCGAACAGAGCGAGTGTGTGAAAATCTCAAAGAGTTGATTTTCATCATGTAGCTTTCTTCTGTGTGTACCTCTGGAAAGAATGAATCAGCCCAGCGTGTCAGCCTGCCGTTCTCAGAGCCGCACAGAGACAGGCCCCTTCCTCTCCTTCTCTCTTACCTCACCACATCAATGCACGTTAACCGCCTGTTGGCTGAGCAGGACTCGACGGGTGGTGGATTTTGTTTTAATTGTGCTCTTCCGCTAAAATCTAACACCTATTTATAAGTATTTGACTTTGCGTGTCTGGTGTCCCCCCTCCCTTATAGCTTTGCAGCTGGCATTGGTGAACATTGCCGTGAGGAGTCTTCTGTTCCTATTGATCTTTGTCTCCCGTCAGAGGGCCGCGGCAAGCTGAAATGACACACAGTCGTGGTCCTCGTGCGCGCGCCCCTGATTCTGCACTCCCATGCCAATTAACGTTATGTTGCACTGCCACCAGCAGGCCAGCATATTTAACAACATCAAAAGCAAAGCTGGTTTAAAGTAGAGTGGAGCGAATACTATTTCAAAAATCACACACAGACATTGTCATGGATAGGAGCAACCTGGTTTTCTCTTTTTTCCAGTGTGCAGGCTGTGTACTGCTCAATGAGGAATCGAGTGTGGGTATTCACATTCAGTTTGTCATGTGTGCAGCATGTTTAATGGCTGTGTAGGTAGGCAGAAGGATTTGCATGCATGAGTGTGCATGAGTGCTGCGTTATCACACCCTTGGAAAAAGAGATGCATTTATGTCTTTGAAAAGCTGGCAAGGATTCATAATACTTGTTGGGTATGAATGTTTAAAGGCTGACCAGACTTGCTTTGGAGGAACTTTTATAAGAACATTGTGAGAAGCAGCTATCAATGCACTTGCAAACACACACGCACTATGTAGTGTTAATGCACAAAATGCATTTAGAAATATGAGTTTTTTTTGTCCAGTGCCAGATATTTTTCCACAGTTGATCAGTGCTTTTATCACATCTCACGTGCTCTGTTCCATATTTGCATGTACAAGATTGAAATCTTGGCACAGTAAACACATGTTTTTTTGCTTACCGGCTCAATCCAAGCTGGTCTTTTCAACATAGGGTTCATATGACATTGTGTTATAAACACGGAGTACATTGAATTCTTCATTTCATTGCAGGTTATTCAGGAGGGCTATGCGGGTCAGTCGGGCCTTAAAGGAGAGAAGGGAGTCCGGGTAAGAAATGTCAAACACTGAATCATTCCAAATGAGTATGTTTGTGTGCTAAATCCCGCTCTCTGTCCAGGCTTGCTGGGAATAAATGACTGCAGCACTGTTTATTTTGGCATCTTATACAAATGCCTCATTAGGAGCTAGCTTCTGTGCCAGTGATCCAGCTTGGCCAACTACTCAAAAGTTTCATTATTACTGGCATAATATCTTAATACATTAATAACATAAATGAAAAACCCTGCATCAAGACGATATTACGATTTTTCAGGATGGGAGGAGGGGGGCTGATACATAACAGCATTTCAAGTTCAAGTTCAAGTTCAAGTTGAGCTTTATTGTCATTTCGCTACATGTGGGGATGTACAGTGGAACGAAATGTCGTGCCTCACGGGTCCACGGTGCTACATAAATACAGACATAAATACAGACATACAACAATGAAGTAAAACACTATAAACCTATACACAGCTAACCTACTGACAGATTTTGACTAAGTATACTATATATATTGTTTTCCCTATACAACTAAAGATAAAGATAAAAAATACAAACTATACAAACTATGCGAATGCTTCACATAAATACTGTACATGTGCAGAGAGAAGCATTGTGAGTCAAGCAGCTAGCTGAGGAACAGTACAAAATGATTTGTGGTAGTGCATGAGCATGTAAACATACATATATTGCTGAGTCTTTTGTGGGATTGTGTACACATAGCAGTGTTAGGAAAAGTGTCTAGTGCATAGAGGAGAATGTGCTGCTACAGGTGGTTTGTACAGGCCCACTCACCTGTGTGTAGCACACTTGAATTGCACAAAAAAAGTTCATTTTTTTTTTTTTTTTTTTTTTTGGTGTGGTAAGGTTGGAGGGTGTTGGTGGGGGTGGGGGGGGTCCATGTTTCAGGAGGTAGGGGTTTGCATGGGGTTTCAGAGGGGGGCGAGGTGATCTGAGTTAAGGGCTCTCACAGCCTGGGGGAAAAAGCTGTTGAGCAGTCTGGTGGAGTGGGCTCTGATGCTCCGGTACCGTCTTCCTGATGGTAGGAGCTGGAAGAGACTGTGGGAGGGTTAGGTGGGGTCCTTCATGATGCTGTTGGCTTTGCTGGAGCATCGTGCAAGGAAAATGTCCAGGATGGATGGGAGAGGGGCACCGGTGATCTTTGCAGCCGTGTTCACTGTCCGCTGGAGGGTCTTACGGTCAGCAGCACTGCAGTTCCCGTACCAGACAGTGATGCAGCTGGTCAGCACACTCTCAATGGTGCCCTTGTAGAATGTGTTGAGGATGGGTGGAGGGAGACTTGCTCTTTTCAGCCGGCGGAGAAAGTGTAGATGCTGTTGTGCCTTCTTGGAGAGTGACATGGTGTTGGTGGACCAGGTGAGATCCTCCGTGATGTGCACCCCCAGGAATGTAGTGCTGCTGACTCTCTCCACAGTCGAGCTGTCGATGGTCAGTGGGGGGTGGTCAATGGAGTTCGTCCTCCTGAAGTCCACCACAACCTCCTTTGTCTTACTCGCATTGAGGGACAGATTGTTAGCGCCACACCATTCAGCCAGCTGTGCCACTTCCTCTCTGTAGTGCGTTTCATCGTTGTTGCTGATGAGACCTACCACTGTTGTGTCATCATTTAATAGCAAAACTTTTGCTTATATAAAATTTGTCAGGGATGTTGATACACGTGTATGGGGTATTGTATATTCCTTATTTTAATTTTTTTTTTACCACACAGGGTTTAGACTGTACTGGTTCTGGAGTTCCTGGACGAGTGAGTCAATATGGTTTTTGCCTGGAAAATTACCTTTCTGACACAGACTGATCATTTGAAGTTATGAATTAACTGTCCTCTTTAAAATAAACATTTTTTATTGAAATTGATTAGTTAAATTTTTATATTAATAATAATAATAATATATAACTATATATTAAAATACAAACACAAATATTTTATTATATATATAATATGTATATATAATATTTAATCTCATATACAGTAAAAAATAATAATAATAAATATACACACAATATTTTCAGATTAGGGGCCAGATTTACTTAACAGGGTAAATTAGCGTTAGAGCGCAATTCCATAAAAGTGCTAATGGGAGGGTAAATTTCTGTCGCTGATTTACTAACAATGCGCACATTAAAGAACACAGACGCTGCCAGATCATTTCCATAATGACCAGCGCAATCTACCAAGAGCAGCACAAATTACTACCTGCTTTAAGACATGCTTTTTTGGGCGTTAAATAATGGCGCAAATACCAGTAATTAACGAGTGCAAACATTAGTAAATCGTGTTGCGTGATTCATTTTAATAAGGGAATCTCCTACAAATGCATATTTAATAAGGTCATGCGTTAATTCTTCACTGTGTATCTTTGTGATTCAGTGAATCCTGACAGTATATTTTAATGCCAAAAGATGATTTGCGCTGGTGCAAACTGTTAGTAAATCTGGCCCTAGATTCGCATAACAGTTTGAGTTAAAGTTGCATGTCGTAGTGTTATTTTAGTATTATTTCCAGGTTTAAATCAGGTGATCAATTCCAGGTTTTCTCAGTGGTCTCACATTTTTGGCCTCCTCTGAATGTGAATTAGTCACTTGGGTGTCATGCTGTATTTGTGTGTTGTAGTGCTCAGAAGGAGCTAAAGGGGAGAAAGGAGAGAAGGGAGAGTCGGTAAGTGTGTGCACCACCCTTGTCTTAGAGAGAGAGGCTGGCGATCAAATTTTTGTTCAACAGGCTTCACTGAAGCAGAGGGGATATCTTGATACTATTTCTGGCTATTGATTCACCCATTTCTCATTCTCTTACGTTTCAGGGTCTGGCTGCCAACTGGGGAGAAGCTATAGGAGTGAAGGTAAAGGAAGACAGTATGACTGTTAATGAGTGCATTAGAGCTTGCCGCTTACTTATCGCTATTTCTGTCTGTCTGTCACTCTCAGACACATTCTCAGGGTGACAAAGGACAGAAAGGAGAAGTCGGAGCCACAGGTTTGCCCGGAAGTCCAGGCAAAGATGTAAGTGACTAGCATTTGATGTGAAAGTCAAAGATGCACATTATATATACCAGTGCCCTCTTGAGTCTCCTTCAGACATGTTGATATATTTCATCGTCTCGCTGCAGGAGTGTACTCAAAAAGCAATTGTATAGCATGCATAATATGTCTCTGTGCACATATTTTAATTTTAAAAGGATGCAAGAGTCTCTTTCCTTTTATATTGTTTAAAGTGGCTCCATATATTCACAGCACTCTTCTGCAAAAAGCATTGTGCATTAGATATACCCAGTGCTGCCTTTTCTTCTCATTAGATATCTGTTTGGGTGTTAAATCTTCTTAATGCTGCATAGATTACATAAGCCAACAAAGAGCCACAAATCAATGCAGCCTCATTGATTCTTTTAAATGGATAGTCAGGTCGCATTATGCTTAATCTTTTCTATTCCGTATACAAAGCATGCTAAGGGGATGGCGAATATGGCCGAGACAACTAATGCATATTTGAAATTTGCTTTTAAACTGTTTATCTATCTAAGCCTCCAGTCATCGGTGAACTGACTTGTTTGATTTCTGTTGGAGGGGTGTTATATAAGCTAATGCAGCGTTTGAGATGAACTCAAGCTAATGATCTTTTATTGGTCTTGGCTGTCACAGGGTCGAGCTAATCCTATTTGTGTGGTGGGCCCTAAAGGACAAAAGGTAAAACAGACTGATCCTCTCAGGATTATTTAACGGTTTTCTGGGATACTGTAAATTAACTAGTTTTGTGGTGTCATTATCTTAAGTGCTTGTTATGCACCGCAAATGTTTCTCAGCGCTGATTAATTCACAGGGTGTTCCTGGTGTAGTTGGTCCAGAGGGGCTTGCAGGAGAACCGGGCCGCCCAGGACCTCCTGGACCACCTGGAGTTGGAAAACCAGGACCACCGGTAGGCAGATTCTTAATATAAATACATTCTTTCTAGACAATTTTTAAGATTCCAAATTAAGGTTTTAATACATTTTAAAGTTATTGAGTTTTGGATGTATTCTCTAGTGTATTGTCATTGAGTTTATTGGATAGAAAATAGAGTCGACCTCCAAAAACAGTGTTGCAAAAATAGGAGCTGCAACTGCCAAGTTTTTGATTTTCAGAGAAAAATTGTAACTGATTTTTTTTGTTATTGTCAATCAATGCATTTGGACCAACTTTTCAGCTTCGTTCTGTCAGTTTTAATAAGTATTCTCCTCTCATTACTGAATTGGCAAAAATCTATAATATAAGTTATAATATAATCAGGCTATATTAACTATAGTATACTACTCTTCATACTACTGTAGCATTTCTGCAGTGTGTATGTATGCCACTATTCCTGTAGCATGTATGCATAGATCTACCACAATTGCTGGCATATTTTGCATATATATTCAACACACTGACCGGACCTTTAATTTCCAGTGATCAAAGTTTAATTGAAAATGATTATTTTCACTTAAATTGACAGTAAAGCATTTATAATGTTGCAAAATATTTATATTTTAAATAAATGCTATTCTTTTGAACTTTCCATTCATCAAAAAAAAATCCTGAAAAAATGTATCACAGTTTAGTAAGTAAAAGTAATAATAAGAAATGTAATAAGAAATCAGCATATTAGAATGATTTGTGAAGGATCATGTGACACTGAAGACTGGAGAAATGGCTGCTGAAATTTCAGCTTTGCATCACTGCTTTTCATCAAGTTACATTTTACATAATATTACATAATACTAAAATAGTAAACAGTTCTTTTAAATTCTAACAATATTTTACAATATTACTGTTTTTTGATCAACTAATTGCAGCTTCGGTAAGCATAAGAGAGATTAAAAAAATCTTACGGACCCCAACCTTTTGAACAGTTGTGTGTGTATATAATATGATTTAATAATTAACATACAATTTGATGTCATTTGATGAAGTGCACGGTGTATACTGGGCATTATACAGTTATAAGTATGCTGGTGTTCTATTTTGTCTCTTTTTTACTTCCTAAGCAGTTGTTTTTATCTCACAGGGGCCCCCTGGTGGAACTCCAGGATCCAAAGGAGAGAAAGTATGTTTACTAATATATGTTATCCAAGTATGACCACAAAGTGACGAGGATGTTAAATGTGTTTTTAATGAAAATGTACCATTAGCTTTGTTTTTTGTGTAATTGTGTATCTAATAATAGCAAAACATTCTCTCTATTTCTAGGGAAATTATGGGATAGCTGGTGAAGACGGAAAGCCTGGAGAACCTGTAAGTGCATTTTTTTCTCATTTTGACCTATAGAGGGATGTCAATGTGAAACGATGACGTGTGCTGAATTGCTAAGACAGAAGATGCTAATTATCCTGATTTTCTATCACTCTCCTGATTGTTCTGTCACTGTAAGGGACAAAATGTGTTTACTATCATCAGCACCATAATTAGTTTTATTACCACTGGAGCTATCAGCACATAATTTGCATTTGCAACTCAATGAGCTTCTGCGCTTCTAATCTTCATGCATACCCAATGACGTGGTTTGTTTTGCTGACAGGGTCCGAGAGGTCCTTGGGGACCTAAAGGCGAGAAGGTAAGTCTAAGCAGACTGAATTTTAGATTCTGCATGAAAATTTCTGTTGCTTGTTATGAGTCTTCTCAGAATTCACAGAAAGTCTCAGAGCATATTCTTAACTCTTATTGCTTTATTTTATTTTTAAAGGGACAGTTTCATTATTTACTTAATCTCATGTTGTTCCAAACCCATATGACTGACTTTCTTGCATGGGACACAAATGTCAATGTAATTTTTTTCAAAATAATATGAAAGTCATTATTAAGTTATTTTAGCATTATTTATGTACTAAAGGGTTGGGTCCAAGTCCACCTTTTGGAGTCCCAGTAGTTTTTAACCAATTTTAGGAGAACAATCCATTTAATATGTTTTTTTTCTGTCTTCAGGGAGACCCGTGTGTACCATGTCCAGCAGTCTCTTTCAACTCCACTGGCAACACTGTGGCATTTCAGAGCAAGCAGGGACCTAAAGGAGAACCAGGGGCCCCAGGCAAAGGAGAACAGGGTCCACCTGTGAGTTCACTCTTGAAACCAACTCCACAAACTGCTTGTGTTTATCACAAAAAGCTAAAAACTGTCCAGCATGTTTGATTAAATATCTCTGTGTAGCATCCTGAAACTGCTTTTATCTTCCAGTACTCAAATCTGTGCCTGGTAGACACTTTATCATTGCAAAATATCCAGCTGACAATGCTGTTCACCTCAGTTGGCCTGCCATATTTGTGTTTGCCAAGCTCAATGAAATAAGCCAACAATCAGCGAGGTCTTTTTCGCCTGCTGTTGTTGTGTTGAATGAGAAATTCTGTCGCCATTCACCCTCTCGCAGGGAGAACAGATCTTCTATCGTGCTTCATTATAGCTTCAGGAACATTCAGGTCTCTCCTATCATCCATGAAATCCATCAGCTTTCCCTCCCTCAAAGTTTAGACCACTTTTCTGTGTCAGTTTTCATTTTACTCAATGACTACGGTAAAGGCCTTTCCATTTTTTAGCCTATTCAAATTTCTCCTCTCTCTTTTTCAGAGTAAGAGGGAAAAAGGATTCTACGCAGCATACCATAAAGCGCTTGTTTGCTTTTCTCTGTAATGATTTCCAATACCCTCACAATCTATTCCTCATACCTTGTTGTAGGACAGAGTGTGAGAGCGTGAGATGCAGAAAGTGACAGGGTGCAAATGCTGGACATTTATAGTGGAGAAGATGCAGTCAGCTAGGATGATATTAGTGTCATGATTAGGGAGACTGATGCTGATAGTTGTATGCCTCTATTTACATAGGGCCTTGCTGGACTGGATGGCAAAGCAGGACAGAAGGTACGTTTTTGCTGTTTACTTACTGTTTCTTACTGCATAGAAACACACACATATATGTAAAAATATTAGTATCTACATTACAATATTGTAGCACAAGGTGGAATATTATAAAAATACAATGAATGAAATGGCTAATAAACGGGGCATTTACCAGTCAATCTGCTGAATGATAAACTACATTAAAATAAAATAAATAAATAAAAATAAACTACTTTAACATCATGAAGGCGACTTAAATAAATTTCCTCAGATTTTAAAATGTGGGTGAGTAGTTCTTTTTATCATCTTATTTTGTTTCCCTGAGGTCCACTAATAATGTTAATCAGAATTTTTTGCACTAAAAGTAGCTTACATTACCATTTTACACCCTTTCTCTGACCCTTTGAAGTAATTGGACTGTTTTTGCTACTGTACATTTCAGACTTAAGTGTAAATACCCTCTTTGCATGAGAAATTAGAAACAACACTAAAGACTGTATGTATCCAACTTCCTCCTCATTATTTTATTACTGGCCAGGACACTGAATATCTGTCATTGATGTGTACATGTGGGCGTAATGTGTTCATGCATTCATCTTTGTTACATCATGACCCATTTTTGCCACTTAGTTTTCAGTTTGTTTTGTTTTTGGAAAGAGAAGAGAGTTTTAAGTTTACAGTATGTTTGCATTTTTTTAAATCAAGCAATACTTAATATTATAAAAAGCAAAATGTAAGAATAAATAAAAACATTGACTGTTTTTAACTTATTTTGGACAAGGCACTCGAAAGTAACTGAGGTTTTTTATTAGCCCTATTTTTAGTCTGTATCTGGGAAACCATTAACCAATCCAAACTACACAATATGACCACACATACACACACAGAGACAATGAAATAGGCTTTAGATTGTATGTTAATAGCTGCTTCCTGTTGCAGAGCTTTTTCTTCAAAGTCAGCAGCTGTGTTGTGACAACTACAGCGCATTGCGGTGTATTCCAGACTAAACTACCGCCTGCATTTTTTTCAAATTCAAGAGTGCTGAGTCATTGAAAATGTCATCCAGAGTTTGAGCCATTTTACAAACTGTCTTGCGCATTGTGATTCTTTCACAGGGAGAGCCAGGAGTAGACGGGACCAAAGGCGAAAAGGTGAGTCTGCCAAGCGTTGGCAAGACAGATGAAGAATCTGTACACTGTGAATTGCTTGACACTGGGAAAGTTTTGAAGTGAAATAGGGCTACAGGAAATATATTTCTCTTAATTAACAGATTAACAAAAGAAAAAAAACAGTGCGACAAGTATAGGCCACTTTCGTTTTTGTGACACTCTTAATGCATTTTATTTGTTTTCTATAACTTTATTTTTTAAGATTTAACTGCTCGGTGATCACGCAGGTGCCTCACACGCACACACACAACATTTCAGCGTTACTAACTTGATATTTCAGCCATTAATAAAACTAAAATGCAGTCAACCAAACATAAATGTTACATTGCACAATTTACAAGGTCCACTGTATAATCAGCGTGCAGCGCCGAAACAAACATTAATTGCGCATGTGAAGGGTGATATTTTACATGGATATTGGAAGTGAAGTACAAAGCCTTGTTTACATCATAGATAATAGTTTAGCAACCAAATGTTACATGGCAAAAATGGAAACATTTGGATGTCGAATGAGAGAGGCTCGTGAGCCCAACGCAGTTTAGTTTCGCTTTAATTAATTCATTTTACCTTGACGTTGTATTCTGTTTAGAATGAATGCCACTATAGCCTAATTTGTGTTTTACTTCATAGTTTAATATAAAATTTTATAGCTACTCATTTTTTCATTCTTATTCTGTAATACCGTTAAATTTAAAGGGTTTGTTGTGGATTAAGGATAACTAAATAATCTATATAGTGTTTATAGCCTAATATTTATAAATTTTTCGTTATATTTACTGGTATTTAATATACATATAAATTAATGCCATTGTTTGCAATTATAAGGTTAACGGGTGTTTTTGGAGTAAGATCAATTTCTCTTTAATGAGATACTTCCTCTTTTTGGCCGGGTTATGTTACTCCTTGTCGTAAACTCTAGGGGCGAGGCTTCTAAACCGGGGTGTTTTTAGGGGCGTAATATTCAAATGACGATTGTTTTCTTCCGCCACATTTATCAACGTACGATCTTTCGTACGATGGGATTGGCGGCATACGAATGTTTCATAAATCACACGTGAGCTCTGTCGTAAGTTGATTTGTGCGCACGGATCTGCGCTCGTTTCTACGTTAGATTGATAAATGAGGCCCCTTGTGTTTATCACAAAAAGCTAAACAACTGTCCAGCATGTTTGAGTAAATATCTCTGTGTAGCATCCTGAAACTGCTTTTATCTTCCAGTACTCAAATCTGTGCCTGGTAAACACTTTATCATTGCAAAATATCCAGCTGACAATGCTGTTCACCTCAGTTGGCCCGCCATATTTGTGTTTGCCAAGCTTAATGAAATAAGCCAACAATCAGCGAGGTCTTTTTCGCTGTTGTTGTGTTGAATGAGAAATGCTGTCGCCATTCCACTACCCTCTCGCAGGGAGAACAGATCTTCTATCGTGCTTCATTATAGCTTCAGGAACATTCAGGTCTCTCCTATCATCCATGAAATCCATCAGCTTTCCCTCCCTCAAAGTTTAGACCACTTTCTGTGTCAGATTTCATTTTAGTCAATGACTACGGTAAAGGCCTTTCCATTTTTTAGCCTATTAAAATTTCTCCTCTCTCTTTTTCAGAGTAAGAGGGAAAATTTCAGACAAAAAAGGATTCTACGCAGCACACCATAAAGCGCTTGTTCGCTTTTCTCTGTAATGATTTCCAATACCATCACAATCTATTCCTCATACCTAGTTGTAGGACAGAGTGTGAGAGCGTGGGATGCAGAAAGTGACAGGGTGCAAATGCGGGACATTTACAGTGGAGAAGTTGCGGTCAGCTAGGATGATATTAGTGTCATGATTAGGGAGACTGATGCTGATAGTTGTATGCCTCTATTTACATAGGGCCCTGCTGGACTGGATGGCAAATCAGGACAGAAGGTAAGTTTTTGCTGTTTACTTACTGTTTCTTACTGCATAGAAACACACACTTATAAGTAAAAATATTAGTATCTACAGTACAATATTGTAGCACAAGGTGGGATATTATAAAAAATACAATGAATGAAATGGCTAATAAACTGGGCATTTACCAGTCAATCTGCTGGATGATAAACTACTTTAAAATAAAATAAAAATATATAAAAAAAAATAAAAAAATAAACTACTTTAACATCATGAAGGCGACTTTTCCAGAAATTTCACTCACATTTTCTTCAATTTTTTTCCTCAGATTTTAAAATGTGGGTGTGTAGTTCTTTTTATCATCTTATTTTGTTCCCCTGAGGTCCACTTATAATGTTAATCAGGACTTTTTGCACTAAAAGTAGTCATAATTTAGCTTACATTACCATTTTACACCCTTTCTCTGACCCTTAGAATTAATTGGGCTGTTTTTGCTACTGTACATTTCAGACTTAAGTGTAAATACCCTCTTTGCATGAGAAATTAGAAACAACACTACAGACTATTAGTATGTATCCAACTTCCTCCTCATTATTTTATTACTGGCCAGGCCAGGACACTGAATATCTGTCATTGATGTGTACACGTGGGCGTAATGTGTTCATGCATTCATCTTTGTTACATCACAAACTACTGTAATGACCCATTTTTGCCACTCAGTTTTCAGTTTGTTTTGTTTTTTGGAAAGAGAAGAGAGTTTTGTGTTTACAATATGTTAGCATTTTATTTTTTATTTTTTTAAATCAAGCAATACTTAATATGATAAAAAGCAAAATGTAAAAATAAATAAAAACCATGGACTGTTTTTAACTTATTTTGGACAAGGCACTCGGAAGTAACTATGAGGTTTTTTATTTGCCCTATTTTTAGTCTGTATCTGGGAAACCATTAACCAATCCAAACTCAATATGACCACACATACACGCACAGAGACAATGAAATAGGCTTTAGATTTTATGTTAATCGCTGCTTCCTGTTGCAGAGCTTTTTCTTAAAAGTCAGCAGCTGTGTTGTGACAACTACAGCGCATTGCGGTGTATTCCAGACTAAACTACCGCCTGCATTTTTTTCAAATTCAAGAGTGCTGAGTCATTGAAAATGTCATCCAGAGTTTGAGCCATTTTTCAAACTGTCTTGTGCATTGTGATTCTTTCACAGGGAGGTCCAGGAGTAAACGGGGCCAAAGGCGAAAAGGTGAGTCTGCCAAGCGTTGGCAAGAAAGATGAAGAATCTGTACACTGTGAATTGCTTGACACTGGGAGAAGTTTTGAAGTGAAATGAAGTTGTGAAGTCTTGCCATCTTTGTTCTCTTAGGGTGAATCGTGTTCTGGCTGCCCTACCATTGGAGATATTCCAGCAGGCATTTTGAATCGGGCCCAAAAGGGAGAGAAGGGAGATCCAGGTGCTGGGCAGAAAGGAGAGCAGGTGAATGTGATGGAGTGATTGCTCATTGATATCCAGCACACAGCATTTAAAAACTTCTGCATCGCTTCCTCCCACTAGTCCTGAAGTGCAGTAAATTACAATACAAACAGTTTTTGATATCCACATCAGTGGTTGTGTATGAGTGTGCAGGGATGCATATATTGGCTCATGCATAACCGCAGACATCTCTGATCTGTATAACTCCATGCATTCGGCTCAGATTTAAGCCTCGGGCACAAATGCTTTTAAAAAAAATGATTCTAATGACAGATTGGGGAATTAAGCAGCCAAGGCTTTCATTTCATGTCTGTTAAACAAGAGAATATGCATTTATATTCTCTGCTTTTCTTTTTCTTTTCTTTCTTTTTACTTGATTTTCATGTACAGGGAGAACCAGGTCCAAGTGGCTTTGCTGGACTAAAAGGGGAAAAGGTAAACCTAATGGAAATGTATTCACTAAGATGATGTATTTCTACATTTTCGAATGGTTTTAAGGTTATACGCTATAATAAACAGGTACATATGCATGTGCAGTGACCCTGAAAAGTATTTGGACACTTAAATGTATGTATGTCATTATTTTAGGTAATTGAAACAAAGCATTTCACAAAAATAAGTCGGTTGTCAGATTTAGTGGAAAACCTCTGTACTTACTGTGATGAACTACACTTGTAGTTGCTCTCTAGGGCACCTGTGTGGAGAGAAACTGACTTCATACATCCATTAAAAATGACCTTGGGACCAGATGGTTAAATGTAATTGCTAAAAGTTAGTTCTGAGAAAAGTTAGTGTATTTTTTTCAATGCTGTTTTTTTCCCAGTGCATTGATATGCATATGCTTAAGTGTGGCTTATGTGTCCAAATACTTTTTGTTACCACTGTCTATAGTGTGTGTGTGGTAATTATCAAATTGAAATAATCTTTATCACATTATAAAATGGTATTGTCATTTCGGGAAACTATAAGGTGTAGACAGTATTTTGTTATACATTCATGAGTCCAATTTTCTGGTTATAGGGTAATGCAGGCAGCAAAGGAAATGAGGGGAAAACTGTATGTAACCATTTTTTTATTATTCTTATATATTATTTGTTTTTAACTTGCATCTGTGATTTATGACTGACCTCAAGATTAGATTAATGTGCAGATGCTGATGTTTTTTTAGGGCAAACCTGGTCCAAAAGGGTCAAGTGGAAATGAAGGAGAGAAGGTGATTAAGCTCAACTCAGACTTTGTTATTCTGCACTGATTGTAAAGTGTTTTGATTGTAACCTCACAGCACCAGGAGACACAAATGCCACAGTTGGAGAGGCAAATATATTATTAATAATAATAATAATAATAATAATAATAATAATAATAATAATAAAAGACTGTCTAGCTGAGTTTAGAGTAAACTGCCAGGAAACTGTCAGGTTTCTGAAGGATTATGTGACACTAAAGACTGGAGTAATGGCTGCTGAAAATTCTGATTTGTCATCACAGGAATAAATTGCATTTAAAGCATTCAAATAGAAAAAAAAATAATATTTAAAATTATAATAATATTTCACAACATTAATGTTTTTACTGTATTTGTCACCACCTTGATTAGCATAAGTGCATAAGATACATCAAAAACATTACAAAATCTTACAGGCCCCAAATTTTAAAACTTTTTACATGAATTTTCATGAGTTCATACAGCTTTAATGCTGCTGTCAAGTGTGACAAACCATTTAAAAAAATAAGACATTCTGAAATTCAAGTTTATTTTTCAGTTCAGCTTATCACTCAAATTGTTACACTGGTAAAAAAAGGTAGGTAGGTAGGTAGGTAGGTAGAGTGCATTTTCACTAGTGGTGTCATATTTTTACAGGGTGATCCTGGCCAGCCCGGTCTAGGGACAACTGGTCCAAAAGGTGAAAAGGTAAGTGAATGTTTTCACACAGTGCTTTTCTCTCCTTCATTAAAAGTGTATGGATGTGCTTAATGTGCCTTGTATTTAAGGGAGACTCATGTGGCGTGTGCCAAGGCACAACCTCTGAGGTGGGAAGTGGCCCATCTACGATAAAGGTCACAGGGGAACGTGGCCCTCCAGGACCTCCAGGCCCACCAGGAGAAGGAGTAGAGGGCAAACAGGTAAGCCTGACTATTTTATGATCACTTTAGATAAGAGGAGGCTAGGGTGGTGTGTTGCTTCTAGTGTATCAGTGTATACATTTTAATTTGAGAAGCCCAAAACACACTGACCTTGTTTTCAAAATGGATGTCTCAACAGGGACCACCAGGTCTTCAAGGTTTCAAAGGAGAGAAAGTAAGTTATTTTTTTAAACTCTGCAATAGGGATTTTTCTAGGCATTAAATATGTTTTTTATGTTTGTAGGGTGATCAGGGTTTACAAGGAGACCCAGGTGTGGATGGGGCACCTGGACTCCAAGGACCTCTAGGAGAACCAGGCAGAAATGGCCTTAATGGACTAAAAGGAGAAAAGGTCACTGTCACGTAACATTGATCATGCAGTCACATATTAATTACATTGCGGTAAATTATGCGCCATCACGGGATATTTTAATAATCATTCATCGTATTGATATAATAGATTACACCTTTTATATGACTGTTTAAATTTTCAGGCAAAAAAATACCAGATAAGCATGGTTGACCATCTTCCTGCTCACTTGCAATTTGAAAGCTTTCTGCCTTTTCTTATTGCATCTGTGTCTACATCGCCAGGGAGATGCGTGTGACAGCTGTCCATCACTCCCTGAAGGAATTGGCAATGTTGTTGGTTTACCAGGACCTAAGGGAGAGAGAGGAGAGCCAGGTTTGCCAGGCGAGGGCCGAGGAGGCAAACAGGTACGAGTTTTTCTGTAAAAATGCATGCTTTCTCAATAAATTTGTTTTATATGACTATTGCACAAACCAAGCCCTAACTCCAAATATTAAACTTAGGTGCACACAATTTGTGTTACACATATGACTGATACTTCAAATCATGCAGCTTGTTGAGGAGAGGTTCACTTTTCTAAGCAATTGAACTTTGGCTTAGCAGATGATAAAATGAAAATAAAATAGGGCTTTTAACTTCTATGATTAATATTGATAGTACTTAGTTTAGATGCCATTAAGCAAATAAGTGTGATTAATAGAGTTATAAGGATACATTGATACAGATCAATGCATTGATCAAATGACTAACAATATGAAATATAAATTAAATATTCTTGTTATATTTTGGTTGCATTTGTGAGTTAATAAAATGTAACTGGTTGTGTAAAATGGGCACATAATACTATAATTAACAATATAATACCAATATATCAATCACATGACCCTAAATCTAATCAAATAATAATTGTATTGTGGCAGGTTTTGAGGGATCAGCAAGTATTATAAGAGAATCAGTGTCAGATTGTATTGTGATAAACCGCTTGTAATTAATTTGTTATTTTTTTATTGTTCAGCTGCCACACCTCCCCCCATTGCATATCTTTACTCTTTCTTTATTATCTTATTCTATAGGGTCGGCCAGGCCCACCTGGTATCCAGGGACCTCCAGGGCTCAAAGGCAGTCAGGTAAAGTTACACACCTGACTAATGTGCATGCATCAGTCACAACTGTGTGCGAGAGTGATAAGATTGACTCTGGAGTGATGTTTATGTTTATTTATTATTAGGGTGATGCTGGGCCTTCAGGTATTGGCCTTCCAGGTCTGCAGGTGAATGAACAGCTATTGTAATCCCTCAGAAAATCTGTTTTCATTTATACTATTTTTAGAGAAATGTGCAGGTCTCAGCTGTATTTAAATAATTCCTTAAATGCACCAGCTCTTTGTAATGTTTTGATGTTCTCACTCAGGGTGAGCAGGGACCTAGAGGTTTTCCCGGAGCTGCTGTAAGTGCACAAAAAGTATTGTGTTCTTGGGTGTTCACACATGGATTTGGCCCTCTCTGAGTGTGCAAATTTGCAGATGTTGTTCTTTTTGAATTTTCTGTATTTGTACTTGTCTACTGTTATCTGATACATACACTACTGTTCACAAGTTGAGGTCGGTACAATTTTTTAAATGTTTTTTGAAGTCTCTTATGCTTACCAAGGCTGCATGTATTTGATAACAAATACAGTAAAAACAGTTATATTGTAATATTATTAGAATTTAAAATAACTGTTTTCTATTTGAATATATTTTAAAATGTAATTTATCCCTATGATGGCAAAGCTGAATTTTAAGCATCATTACTCCAGTCTTCAGTGTCACATGATCCTTTAGAAATAATTCTAATATGCTGATTCACTGCTTAAGAAGCTATTATCAATGTTGAAACAGTTGTGCTGCCTAATATTTTTGTGGAAACTATGATACATTTTTCAGGATTCATTTGTGAATAGAAAGTTCAAAAGAACAGCATTTATCTGTTATAAAAATCTTATGACATTATAAATGTCTTTACTGTCTCTTTTGATCAATTTATTGCATTCTTGCTGAATTAAAGTATTATTTTCTTAAAAAAGAGAGAAAAAATCTTACTAACCCTTTTGAACAGTATGTGTATGAAAATCAAAATAATAAATAAAACAGCCCCCTCAATATAGAAACTAAGTGTGAAAACAGTCATGTGTATCCTACAGGGTCCAGAAGGACGTCAAGGACCTGCAGGGCCAATTGGACCAGCAGGACAAAGGGTAGATCACCAACGCAATAACACAGTACTCTTCAGGCCAAAAGACACAATGGATCTGACCTAACTGCTGTTCCAATGTATTGCTTGATATCAATAGGGTCCAACGGGAGAAATGGGACCACCAGGGCCACAGGGGCCAATGAGAATGGGACCAATTGGACCCCCGGTAAGAACCTGAGATGAAACATGGTCAGAAATGTTGTCCCCAGCCATAGGGACAGCCATTTTTTTATGTTCTTGCTCTCTTCATTACATTTAATATCTGTTTGCCATTATGCCAAAGTAATGCAAGATAAGCGCATATTTCAAATTCGTTTTTTTTCAACTGCTTACACACGTTTTCAAAACTTTGCCTCTTTTTTTTTTCAAAAACTTTACACACAAATCCAAGAATTACACACAAAATGCAAAATGCCTCACATCTTTGGCAAAATGAAGCACCGCATTCAGAATATCACAAACACATCTCAAAAGCAAACATTTTCAAACACCTTTGCCATAATATTAATTCCTATAATTTTTTTTGTGGGTTACATAGATAATTGTGTGTTGTGTTTTGCAAAAAAGTGTTTTATGAAATTGAAAACTGAGTCAAAGGCCGAGAATTAGTGTATGGTTTTGCAGATTTGGTGTGTGGTTCTGGTGTTTGAATGTCAGGTTTCAGAAATTGTGTGACAAGTAAAGATTTTGTGTATATATGCTGTTATTCATAGTCATGTTCACAATATACTATTTTACATCATAGAAAATAGGGAGTGTAATGAGACAATGATTAATATATATATCATATATGATTTATATAAATGTAAATTATTTAT
This sequence comes from Aspiorhynchus laticeps, assembly GCA_023376895.1. Lineage (NCBI taxonomy): Eukaryota > Metazoa > Chordata > Actinopteri > Cypriniformes > Cyprinidae > Aspiorhynchus > Aspiorhynchus laticeps. The sequence goes on along the minus strand of CM041793.1, from coordinate 28,775,566 downwards.
ATATTCTGTGTCACAGGGTAGGGATGGTACACAAGGATTGCCTGGGATACCAGGGCAAGATGGGAGTCATGTAAGTTTCTTTCCAGCAATACTTTGCTCAACTCCTCTAGCTTATTCTCATATTGTGACACACGCTCTGTCATTAACAAATTCACCCATGCATATTGTCCGTTGTTCATTGCACTGCCATCTAGAGATGGCATCAAACGAACTTCCATAAACTGCAGAGACAAAGGCAGCGAGAGTTTGTTGTCTTTCCAGAGCTCGTCTCATTAAAAAAAAAGCAAAGTTAGCATTGTCTGTTCTCGCATCAGATGTTAATTACCTGAGGCTTTGTCACAGAGAGCTTGAGGAGCGAAGCCAGAGACAGACTCGGGTCATATCCGACTCTGCCTGGATCCCTAACAGCAACACATTGTCTGCTTGCATCACGTCACCTGTCGCTGCTCCTCCCCGATCCACACTCATCTCGCTGGCCCTGGAGAGTTACACACAATAACACTGTCTAACTGAGCCTTTGTGTGTGTGTGTGTGTGTGTGTGTATGTGTGTGTGTGTGTTTCTCCTTGTCTTTCAGGGAGCCACTGGGCCTAAGGGTGACAAGGTAAGTGTCTGGATCAGTGAGCTGGGGAGGCGATTTCTAGGTTCCCTGAAGCAGTGAGAATGTGTGTGTGGAGGGAACGATGGATAGGAGGAGTAATGTTTAGAGCTTCGTCTGTACGCACAGTGATGTGTCCACCCTGGAGACACAAACAGAAGCATAAGTCTGACAGAAGAGTTTGACAGTGCTGAAAAAGTAAAAAAATGCCCTCGAGTTAAAAGAGGGCTATTAATTGGTGAATATAACAGCTGTCATCCGTAATCTGACAACATCACAGAGTATCAAAGAGAAAAGAAGTGTGCGTGAGGGAGATGAGAAAGAGAGACCTTGATAGAAAAGCCCTGTAAATGCTTCATTCTTTAATGTCCTCTGTTGTCTCCCAGACTAATTTGTCTAAACACAGAGGAAAGTGGCAGCTGATATCAAATGATGCATATTCTTCCTAAGTGTGATTAAGTGCTCTGTCATTCCTGTTGAGTTCTAGGATAGAATTCTACAGAAGAAGAACCTTTTGTAATTTCGACATCATGTCATGTTGCAACACAATTTAACGTGTGTGTGTGCGCACGTGTTGGGACCATGACCCAACAACATAATTTAATATAGTTAACTAAAAATAAAACTGAAACTAAAATTAAAATAAAATATATAAAATATTACTGTTTAACTAAAAATAAAACAAACTAAAATTAAAATATAATAAATATTAAAATAAAATATATAAAATATTTATTTATCTAGTTGCCAAGACAACAAATCTTATTTTAATTTAGTTTAACATGTACTAAAATCATGTACTAAAATAACTATAGACATTTTGGAAAAAAAAATTACTAAATTAACAAAAAAAAAAAAAAAAAAAAATCACAAAATATCTAACTAAAATGAAAATGAAAAAAAAAACTGATAATAGTACAGTACAGGTATCTTAATGATACTGCGTGGTATTGTAATAAGGGAATTATCACTATAATTATTCCAAATAATTAATTTGGAATAATCTACCACTAATTGGTTTGACCTGTTTTTAACTATATTTATACTTCAACTGTCAAATGTCATTACATTAAAACATTATTATTATTATATTGTAAATGGTCAGAAGGTCATTTTATTATTTTGTTATTGTTATTATTAAAAATAAATCAGTATGCATTCATTTATTAATAATAATATAATGCTTATAATTTTGTTGTAGTCTAAATGGTTATTTACTTATTTGCCACGTACACACTGCAGCTAAATTCGGTTGTCAGTTCACCTTTTACTCCTTAATGCGTTCTGTACACAAATAATTCACTAAAATACTGGAGTGACAACCGCATTAACTCCCGAAAAATACAGGTAGTGACAACCGCATTTACAGAAATTCTACGCAGTGTGTACGGAACTGAACTGAACAATTAGTTGTTAATGATGTATTAAAATGTCTTTGTTTGTATGTGAGATGCAAAAAAATAACAGTGAAAGAAGTCTTACCAAATTTTTGACATGGGGCTAGTTTAAGTTTTTTCATATGAAAAAAACAAAAACAACAAACAAGGACAAGCACAAAAAACACCCAAATGATTTATGTTTTATAACACCAAAAAATCATACATCTCATATCTGCAACAGACCACTTGATTAACTCCATAAAGTGCCTAGCTTTATGAGCTAAGACCAAACAGCATGCCTAAAAGCGCTTGTAAATATGAGGACATGGCAACACTGCAAGACAGCGCTTTCTAAAGCAGCCTCCCGAGCATAAACAAAACACAGCACGTCGTAAGAAACGGCTAAATTTTTAACAAACGGCTAAATTTTTATTCACTCCAACAAGACGCCAAAATGTTGCTATGGTTATACATGCGGGAGTGACTGCTGTTCTGTACACACATGGAACGATAATTTACAGGACTCACTCCCACATTTAAATGCGGTTGTCACTCCTGAAACCTGCAGTGTGTACATGGCCATTGTCAAAAAGCAAAAATAAAACAGCAATAAAAATGGATATTGTTATTAGAAACAAATGTATTCTGTATCATATTCATAAATGTTCTATATCTTAGTTTTGCTGAGTTGTGATGCTCTATTTTAGTGTAGGTTGAATATATTTAATTTAAATAAATAATTTGTTCCAATAAGCAAACTCCTAGCAGCATAAAAAACATTCAGAATACTTTAGCCACCACATAGCATCACCCTGGAATCAGTCTAAACTAGTTGTGGCAGTTTACTCAGAAAATGTCCTACTCACTGAAACCAAATTGTTTTTTTCCTGCATCGTAGGGTGAACCAGGAGAGTGCAACTGTTTGAATAATATGTTCCCTGGAACTGGCGGACCTGTGAGCTAATGCTTTATTTCATTGTTGTTAATCAGGAGGACATTAGCACACTCTCACACATAAACACTCAAAGAATTTGGGCCATTAAACATAACCTTTTAAATCATGAGACCTGATGTCATTCATAGAGCTGAATTTGATTGCTCTTTTCTTGCAGGGGGTCCCAGGTGGTGAGAGCAGGTGGCAGCCTGGTCCTCAGGTCTGACATCCTTTTTCACTCTTTATCTCTCTTCTGCTGCTTAAATCGCTGCATTTTGAGAAGTTTGTTTAAAAAAAAAAACTAACAATTACAATAGAGTTTCAGTGTTACACTCTACTAATAGAGACATAAAAAGAAATCTGAGAGTGATTGTGACTCTTTTAATGAGTAATGACTGACCGTCTTCTTACGTTACGCATGTGCTTAATGTGCCTTAGGGGCCTCCTGGACCACCAGGCCCTCCAGGTCCCCCAGGGACCCAAGGCTTTACAGGAATCCCCGGCCCACAGGTGAGTATGAAACAGATGGCATCAGGGCGTACCTCTGCTTTTTCTCTCTGTTCCTCCATCCTGCTCTCTTTGTGGGACTTTTGTATCGGGAAGGCCTGCATGGGTAACTCTGGGCTTGAACTAAAGCATATTTAAATGCACCGATAATGTTTACATTTAAAACGTATGTTAATTTAGCAAATAATGTTTAATACCTAAAGCTGCCATCAATTAAATGTAATGTAATGTAAATGTAATGTCATGCAATTGTAATGTAGTTTGTAAAAGAGCGCTATATTAAAAAAAAATGCTGTTAAATTTGCACGCTTTAAAGGGGCTTCTGGGATTTTTGGATAGTGCCGTGGGATGTGCTTTGTTAATGGCTGTGCTTTTAAAAGTTAATGTAAAGTAAATGTAAATATTAATTTAGATTGTAAATCTAAAGCATTAATGTATAGTTAAAATGCTGCGCAAAAATATAAATTAAATGTAATCTCAATACATTAATTAAATAAGTAGTTGGGGATCATGCTGCTTTTTTCTTTTTAAAAACCATGCAGAAGCTCACTGTGAGGTTGCCGTATTTAATTCAAGTCAATTTGATATCTTTATAAGTTTTGTTTTAAATATACAATGGGAATTATGATGGTATTTAAGTCCATCATCATTTAAATCACCCTGATAAACTGGCAATTTTCCTTCTGCATAATCTCACCGTGAGCACTGAGTGGTCTTTAACCTGGTGTTGTGTTGATTTCCCAAGCCTCAGAAGAGCTGAGATTAAAAAATAGACAGAGAAAGGCAAAATAAAATGTAAATGTCTACTCCGAGCTGGAACACAAACCAGGAGAGGGTCCAGGGCTTTGGCTACTTTCCCTCTGCCCCGCTGGAGAAGGAGGTGTCCAGATTGTGGCCACAGGCTAAACCAATTCAACCTCAGTTCCTTCTTACAGGGTATCCCTGGCAACGATGGCATACCAGGGAAACAGGGTCCACCCGGCCAAGCAGTGAGTAACCAGACAGGGGGAGGAGCTTTATTACAATATATAAACACAGAGCAAGGAGCCTGGTTGGTCGACTTCTGCGTTAGAAGGGGAGTGGGTCGGGCCTCCTTTAAAGCGGTGCGGGGAGACGTAGGTGATTCACGAGGACATCAGCAACTTTTTTATAATACTAAAAAGAACCAGTAAGCATGCAAGGATTTTAACTCGGCACTCCGTGAGGCATCTCTGTTGTCCTTTATGGCCGCTGAAGGTCCCATTACCCTTTCAGAGTTAACTCACAGTCTCCAAGGCTTTGTGTAATGGTAAACACTGCCACCGTGTTGAGTTACGGTTAGGGCAGCCATTACTGTGAGTGATGTTCCGTACAGAAAGAGCCATTAGATCTTTGGTTGAAAGCAGGATTTCGGCATTAATGGCCTCGTCTCTCCGCACACATATTTTCTCAGCTGGCTAAAGGCCCATCCTGAAATCAGAGCTCCGGGCTTCCAGCCTGCAGCAAAAATTTGGCAGAACTTCAGTCCCGGGCCGCTTTGCTCCGTTTCTATCAGCAGACTCCGACCACCGAGTTCTTCCAGAGCACAATCAGATCTAAACCATGTTATTCTTTTAACTCTCGTTCGCAAACTTTAGAGAAACAGACCCCACGTAAAGCTTAATCCCAAAGCTAGTTTATTAATACACAAATTAATTCTGTACTATAGTGCCAAAAACACTAAATAGTTCAATTAAATAAGAGTAACGAATAACATTAGAAATTCAATGGGTTCTTTTAAAAAACTAAAAGTGCAAACAGTGACCAATTTCCATATTAAAACCGTAATTACAGTAGATTAATTGAATGGCATAAGGTGGAATGAAGGCACTTTACTGAGATGTGGAGAGCCCAAACCAGCCAGTAGTGAGAGATGACGACGTACTTGAAGCACATCAGTATCTGCCTTTAAGAGCATCTGAGAGACGCTCTCATATTCGGTCAAGTTCTCTGGTTTGACTGTAGTTAGAGTAATACTTCAGTCCTCTATACAAAAAGCCAAGTGCATATACAATATCTGGGGATTCGTTACATACTCCACATATAGGGTTCCATGTCACACTGTGAGTGTTGAACAATGAAGTTTTGCTTTTTGTCCTTCTGAAAGTCTTTTGTGCTCTGAAACTAATGCTTTTTAAAGGTAGGATGTGAAAGTAATTTCTTATCCATGCTGTAAATGGCCAGCTAGCACAATATTTTTAACCATAATTAATTATATTTTCATTTACATATTTATGGATCCAATTAGTCAGTAAACTGTTTTGAAATGACAGCATAATAAATAATTGTAGCATAATGTGAAATAATTTATCATGTTAAATGCAGTTTTTTTTTTTCCTGAATAATTTCATGCAAAATAGTTCCATTATTAAAATGAGATTTTTGTTATTAATGACAATGAGATCATAACTTTACTTTCAAAGCAATGCTTTTTAAAATAAGTTTTAGTGTACTGCATTGCCTTGGTCTCACCATAGTCACTTTCTTCTGAACTTCTGATGATAATCACACATTAATTAAGTTCTTGTGAAAGTGAAAAGTGTTTTTGATGCAGTCACCATGTCTGACTGTCTCCTCCATCTTGCAGCCTCCCGTTCTTCTGCCTCAGGATTCAGCTTCCACAGACAACGTAAGCAAAGTATCTGTATTAACTGCACGTGTTCAACTTATCTCTCTCTCTTTGACATTATTAGTATGCATGTGCAAGGAAACACTGGTATTATCAGGTAATATAATGTGTACAGAAACATACACAATAGAATTGTTGGTGTGGTGTGAATAAATGTTCATTTTTCTATTCTGCCTCCAATATTGTGCACATACGACAGCAAGACATCTATGCAATGCATGCATTTTCATTTGGAAGATGGAATTTTTTAGTGCAGGGGTCTTCAACCTTTTTGAGGCCAAGAACCCCATGGTGGATAGAGAGATGATGCGGGAAACCCCTGTTGCATAGTGCATAAAATCGAGTACCTGACATATTTCATATGTATTCAACCATATTAATGTATATACATAGTTTATGATTCATGGCGAAGCTATTAAAAATGTATTTATTTATTCAAACTGCCATTCAAATGTTTGGGATTGACAAGAATTTTTAGTCTCCTATGCTGATCAAGGTTGCATTTATTTGATCAAAAATACAGTAAAACTGCATGTTTTGAAATAATATTACATTTAAAAACAACTATTGTTTATTTTATTTAAAGGGATAGTTCACCCAAAAATGAAAATTTGATGTTTATCTGCTTACCCCCAGGGCATCCAAGATGTAGGTGACTTTGTTTCTTCAGTAGGACACAAACGAAGATTTTTAACTCAAACCGTTGCAGTCTGTCAGTCATATAATGCCAGTCAATGGTACTCAAGGCTTTGAGAGAAAAAAAATACATACACAGACAAAACCAAATTAAACCCTGCGGCTCGTGACGATACATTGAGGTCTTAAGACATGAAACGATCCGTCTGTGCAAGAAATTGAACAGTATTTATACCGTTTTTACCTCTGATCTGCCACCTGGTCCAGCTGTCTTGAGCTCGTTCACACAACAGCCGGCATGTGACTCGTCTTCTTCTTCTTGCTTTACTGCGTATCGCAGACTTATAAGTGCATTACCGCCACCTATCTCTCAAATGGACCATTGACACTCTATCTACAATCTCAGTTAGGAGTGTCAATGGTCCATTTGTGTTTCGTGTCTAAAGACCTCAATGTATCGTCACGAGCCGCAGGGTTTAATTTGGTTTTGTCTGTGTATGTATTTTTTTTGACTCTCAAAGCCGTGAGTACCATTGACTGACATTATATGACTGACAGACTGCAACGGTTTGAGTTAAAAATCTCCGTTGTGTTCTACTGAAGAAACAAAGTCACCTACATGTTCGATGCCCTTGGGGTAAGCAGATAAACATCAAATTTTAATTTTTGGGTGAACTATCCCTTTAAATATCATTTTAAAACATAATTTATTCCAAAGCTGAGTTTTCGACAGTGATTACTCCAGTCTTAAGTGTCACACGATGCTTCAGAAATCATTCTAATATATTAATTTGGTGAAGCATTTATTATTATCAGTGATACCAGTTGTGCTGCTTGATATTTTTGTGGAAACCATAATGTATCCGTGCTAAATAAAAATATTTTTGTGATAAATTTATGCTAAATAAAAATATTTATAAAAATTCTTACTGATCCCAAATGTTTGAACAAAAGTGTATTTATGTAAAGGAACAAAATTAAGCTTCTTAACTCTATTTATCTCGATGCTAATTTAATATTGTATCCTTTGCAGCATAATTACATTTGTGCCATAAATTAGTTTGAGCTAACCAATTATTTTAGAGCATTATTAGTTTTAGAGCATTATAAGTTTTAAAAATGTTCTCATGTTTGATGTTGAAAAATACATTTAAAAGACATTTGGCAGGTGCAATTAAGATGTTTAAAACTTTGTTTAGATGTTTATCAGATGTATGTAGAAATATTAGAGCGTAATATTAAAGTATATTAAATATAAAATATTATATATTAAAGAGACACTCTCTGCACTGCTCTGCAAACTGAAAAATCATGGATTTGATCAACTGGTCTCTCAACGCAATTGACACCATCTTCTCGACGAGAAGCTTGGGTTCGGGGGAACCTGACTGCCCTGCTGGAACGTTCGCAGCTGGCTACACGATGGACGCGTGGGAGAGGTGGCGGGTCGTGTGTCTAGCAGCTCTTTCCGTGGAGGACATTGAAGATATCTATCTATTCGGAACCATGATAACAGGTCTTCTGCTGATTGGAGTAGGCTTTGCCCTGGGTTATCGAAGAATTCAGAAAACGGGAACAGCTGTCCAAAGCCTCACAAGGCTGCCCGTCATGATTGAAGCAGTGGGCAGAGCGGTCAGCATTGAGACTGAGACTATTAACCGCAATATGGATTCCATCACGGAGAAGCTCACGGCTTTGCAAAGGAAAATTGATGGTTTTGGAGACCAGAATGGACAAAGAGAGTAGCCGTGGAATTGGAATGCGGCTACTCGCCCCAAGACAAAACAAATCGCAATCTTATCTTCTTCGGCTCCCCTCAACCAGCACTGGCCTCGGCCAAGGCCGCTGTTGGAAAATCAACCCCGGGAAGAGCACTGCAGTGAGACGCTCTTGCGTTCCTCCCCCCTTCCACAGACACCTGCTGATTACAAACTCTTACAAATACACACACATACACACATATATATACAGATATGCATTCACCTCCCCACCCCCGATCCCTCGCCTCCGTCGCTTTGTACCGCCAGCCTGACAAGCGGGTCTGTGACCAGCGCTAAGATTGGCTGCAGGACCGGATGGCTGCTTGCCGGAGCTGGATTACCTCCCCTGTTGCAAAGTCGTGTGTCTATGCTGTATTGATTATGTGCTTTTGTTGCTGAGGTGTTTTTCCTGTTCTCACACTGTACTCCCCAAGGAGCATAGTCTGGGGGTTATTTTTTTTCTCCTCTCCTTCCTCATGTTATGCTGTATTTTTCTTCAATTCCCTGTCTTCCTGTCCTGTCTACCCCATTGTCATATTGTATGTATGTTGTGTATGTATGGACAGGTTGATGGCTAATTTCGCTGGTACTTGTGACTAGTGACAATAAAGGGCTACTACTACTACTACTACTAAAGCGTAATTTTTTATCTTTTTATAATCTTTCTTCACCAATGTTTTAATGATAAATGTGTGCTGTTTGAGCAGAAGAATATATCTGATCAGAGTTGGTTCAAAAATGACTTATTTTGCCAACCCTAGTGTTTTGGCTTTGAAACCTTTTACATTCTTTGAGCTGAGGTTATTTACTAGAAGTATTCCTGCTCTATCAAGCTGGAATGTGAGAGCATAGTTTTTAATTTCTCACACCTTCCTCAGTCTGTCTGTGTCTGTTTACTCTTCAAAGCAGCAATACTATTCACTTGTAATTGCATGCAGATGCTGTGTTTTTATTGTTCATTTGCTTTTTGCAGTGAGTACACATGTGTTTGTTTCATGTGTATGCTTCACTGTAGGAGGGTTGTGGTGATTGCTCCACGGGCCTACCAGGTGTGCCCGGCACGGTTGGCGCTAAGGGCGAGAAGGGAGATCAGGGCAAGCCTGGGGTTGTACCCTCAGAAGGATGCGAACGGGTGAGAGGGATGATGAATGATTGATGATATGATTGGTATTAGACAGGGTGTGGGTTTGTGTTACTAACATTGATTTGTTAATTTGTTTCATGCTTTCTGTTTGGCATGCTGTTTGATTTCTATAGTAGTTTTGCGCATGCTAGAACATATAGTACTAAACCTACTAAATCTCTATGATCAACTTTACAGTGTCAAGAGAAGCCGCAGAGGGAAGAAACACCAAGTGTGCCTGTAAGTTTGTGGACAGATTGGTTAATGCTCCTTTTAAACTCACATTAAACAGTGATAGGGAAGCTTCCCAAGCTACAAGCTATACTCATAATATTAAATAGTTAAACTAAAGTAATAGCTATTTGCATTCAAGCTATTTAAGTGAGTAAATACATGTATATCACTAGATATAAAAAAAAATGTTTTATTATTCTGCATTTAGCTGAATTTATCTGATACAAAAATAATGAAGATCTCAATTATGATGACAGGATTAAAAACACAAATATGTTTAATAAAAAAATATATATATTAGTACTGTAAAGTTAATATTTAAAAGTAAAATATTTAGGTAATGTTGCTAAATATTTTACTTAAAATGATTCAGGCTGTTATAAAAATGTTTATATGTATGTATATATATATTCATCAAATATATGATATATATATATATCATATATTTATTTATTAATTAATTTAAAATACATTTATTTCATACTAAGTATACTTCAAATCCATTAACATATTTATTGACATATCACTTAAGACTTACTAATATAAAAATATAATTCAACTTTATTTGGAGTATTTCTTTATTGCACAATGCACATTTCTTGACATTATGCCTAAAATGTGTTTTAATATCACTGTTAATAATGATTGTATGATCTCTGTATAATGTCAGTCTTCAGTCTTTAGATGTGAGATATTTAAAGTGTACCTGAAGTATACTTGCAATAGTTCCAGTTTAGCACAATCAAATATACTAAAGTATATCTTTAGTTGGACTTCAGCACTACTTCAGCACTAGGTGTTCCTGTGGCTCACTGGTAGAGCATTGCGTTAGCAGCGCAAAGGTTGTGGGTTCAATTCCCAGGGAACACACATACTGATAAAAAAAAATGTATAACCATGTATAATGCACTGTAAGTCGCTTTGGATAAAAGCGTCTGCTAAATGCATAAATGTAAATGTACTTCTGCACAATTTAAGTGCATTAAGCACAAAATTAGTCGTTTCAATTCAGCTGACTTTATGTATACCAGTTTAGTATACTAAAAGTACAATTGCAGCCAGGGTATTTTTATTAAGCACATAAATATGTAAATGTTTTCGTATTACGCTTAGCACAACATAAATGCATTTCAAATACATTTTAGTATATATTTTTCACTTGGGGAGCTACTGTCATGGTATTGAAAATGTTATTATTTGTGTTTCTCTTCAAATTGTCTAAGCATTTCCTGATTGCAACCCTTCATGTCTGCTCATGTTTGTAGACGAGTAACAGTGGTCAGTGTGTTGGTGCACCAGGGATGCCTGGATTCCCAGGGACCCCAGGGGTCAAAGGAGAGCCGGTGAGAGACCTTGCTGAGTTTCATTACTACCAGTGCCTATTAGAGAGGATACAAGAGCTCTGCTGCATCCTAACTGTTGCAAAGCTAACAACACAATACTTAAATATTATAAGCCAATATACAGTATATATAGCACACTCAAATTCTATTATTCTACCCTCAATTCTATCCCAGATGTGAGTTATCAGAGGCATAGGAATAATCTGAAAAGGTGGTGGACACATTTATAAAGCCTTATCATCTTGGCTCATGAATATTAATTATGTGATGTAATGTTTGTCCAGTTGTCCTAACTGATTTGCTGGAAGACAAGTAGGTGGGCGCTAGGCATAATAGGATTACTTCACACCGCCTTCACGTTCATTCAGTCCACTGCTGATGCGACTGGTTGGCAGAGACTTCTGCCTGGTCTTAGTCATCGTCGTCAGCTACTATTTATTTCAAAACAGAATCAAAACAAACATTTTGATTCAACATAGAACTTGCTCCACATATAGATACAATGTGGCCATAGCATTGTTTTCTACATCTGAAGTGGTATTTAGGTATATTTACACAGACTCTTTAGAGGTGGTGTGAATGTATTTATACTGCAATTAGAATTGCATAAATAATGCTATGAGATTAATGGGTTTTAAATGGGTTTAGAAATTAATATCGAAGTAGCTGATTTGTTCAGAAATGAAGCAAGTTACTGTCCTTATGAATGGGTCACTGAATCATTGGTTCACTCGATTCGTTCAAAACCATGGATTTATTCAGTAATGAAACAGCTGGGTTTTTCACCCAGAAATCACAACTGTTCTTTTGCGGCTTTGTTTGAATCTATTTAGGTTGGCAAAATTGAGCAAAAACAAACAATATTGTAACACAATATTAACTGTTCAATAAATTTTAACACATTTTAAATATATATATATATATATAATGATTATTATATAGCCCCAGTTATAATGCTATACAACATTATCCTTGTCTCTGTTCATTGTAGGGTCCTAGAGGTGAGCGAGGACCTTCTGGTCTTCCTGGAACCCCGGTAAGTTTCTACTTTGCTTTGCACGTTATGCTCCAGATTGTCTCCTAAAAGGTCATTTCTGGCAGGATTGCCTCTTTAGCCTTCTTTTCTTAGAAACTGAGACAGAGTGACCCCAGATGGCTTTCAGAGTACAGTCTATATCATATAGAGACAATCCAATGCTGAGCACTTCTTTCAGAAGTACAGCAAACAGTGAACTGTTCTGCATGACTTTATTTAGTCACTAGCATTTAATCCCACAATGCATTGTTTGTTTGCACAATCTATTTTCTTTTAGGTTCAGTGTTTTCAGTTAGAATGGACCAATAAGGAAGAACAGTGTATTTATTACTCTTTACTGTGAGGTTAGAGAGGCACCTACTGCTTTGTCTCAGAATTGCATAATGCTTTCCAAAATAGTCCCAAACCTGTGTCTAACCTAATTTCAACATGGAAATGAGAGTTAAGACTTTGTGCCCATTTGAACTTGTGTGCACTGGCTGGGGAGGATTCTTTTTTATTTTTTGGAAAGAAATTAATGCTTTTTGTTTTCTATTTGTTTTCACTTTTTGATTTCAACAATATCAAGTACAAAGATTCCAGGTCGATAACCTCAACCCTCAATAGCATAATTGTATCAATTACTACTCTGAAAAAAAAAAAGCAACAGACTCACTGAAACCCATTGAACGTTGATCGTGATCCACTTAGTGTTGTGCAGTGGACCACACAAATAGTTTTTCGGTGTTCAATTCTGTTGAGTAGTACAGTTTCGTCACACTTTACTTGTACCAAGTATTCAGAACCAAGTAAAACAGGCTGCATGGCTATGAGAATTGAAGAGGAATGTTGGGATGCATGTGTGACAGGATTGCTTTTGTTTGTTTGTTTCTTGTTTATGTCCATTATAAAGGAATATATTTCTAATGGTTGCTCTCTTATTGTCATTCTTTTATAGGGCAATATTGGTTTCCCTGGTACTCAAGGGCCTCCTGGACTGTCTGTAAGTCAAAGCATGCCAACTCACGATCAGCTCAGACAAACACCGTAGATGTTTAATTACCTCAGAAAACCAGCACATCCTCTCTCGTGCACCACAAAGAAAGCATGACAGAGAAATACAACTGTACTGTTGTGCTGCTTGTTCAATTATCTCTCCATAGCCATTGTGTATGTGCTGCTGACAGGTTATTTTGCAGTGTCTTGAATGCAGAGGTTTGGGCTTACTGATGAATTTAGTCTGAGCCAGAATGGATTTTATTTTAATGTTGTCCAGATTTATGCTTTGTAAGCTTTATCTGACTTTCTTTAATTTGCTTCAATCGAATCTGTTTGAAACAACAAACTCAGCGGTGTAGATTGTGTGCAGTTTTTTTTTTTTTCTATTAGCATGGAAAAACAGAAAATAAAGATTTACAGTAGGCCAATGTTTTCCAAATTGAAATTTTCTGTGGAATTGATCTTCTAATAGAATGATATATACCTGAACTGCTGAGGAGACTGTGCAGTCAGCAAGATTCAGGAAAATAACAGAAGGACATTGGCAAAAGAGACAGCAAGTGGAGGGATACTTTTTTCTTATTATTTAAAGATGAAGCCAAATACTCCCTCTTCTATTTCCGTTTAATGTGCAGAGACAACTGTAAGTGAGCTATTATTAAGTTCCTGAAGAGTCTAAACACTGGCTCTGTGACAATTTCACAACTTTGTTTGTTGGAGTGGTCCGACATGTCGAAGTCTGGCTCGACCAGTGATGTGAGTTTAGAACGGACTGCTTTCATTAATCATTCTTAAATTAAATTAAAGTTAAACCAGTGAGATCAAATACACCTGCTGGACATGGAAATGCATTTAATTATATAACACGCAAGAAGCAGATCTGAGACTTTTAAACCTGCTGCCGGCAACACTTAAATTCATTATTATTATTTATGCAGTTTTATTTTTCTTAAGGGAAAGTCTTTATGATGTTGAAATCCATTTGTCCTTGACCTTGCTGAAAAATCCTCTCAAAAAAAATAAAAATGTTTTCTTCCCACAGGGTGCAAATTTACTTAGTTTTTCTCAATCGATTTTAACGAAGGTCAATGCATTTAGAAAAAGTAAAATATTATTAGTATGAGAACAGTCTGTCTGGGAATATTATTTCGTTGCTGTTTCGATCTTTATGTTAACTGCTTAAAGAACATTGACCTTCATTTAGGGAAATGTATCAAATTGATTACGTAAAATCTGTAAACCGTTAAGTGATGTATCTAGGTACTGAAGGATTATCCAATATGAGATTCAACTCAGGTCCATGCCTTTTTCATTATGCATGCAGTAGCTATAGGCATGTTTTGTCCCGTGACTATAAAGGTAAAAAACAATAAAAACAATAACTCTGCATCATTTGTCTGTTCCTGGAATACAGATGGCAGGAAAGAAGGATTCATTAATTAATTTCCTTACTTTCAGCCTTCGCTTAGAAAATAAATGCCAGGCTTTGGCAGGTGTATTAACTGTTTTGTTTTGCTGTTAAGATCACAATGATGTGAAATGTAAGGCTGTAAAAACAAGTATTCTCTAGCAAGAAATTGTATAATTTAATATAGTATATATTTTGCATATGGCAAATAGATATAAAATGCTTTTATTTAAATTTTTGCTGGCTGGGTCGCTAATGCCATTTTTAATCATAGGGTCAACAAGGTCAAAGAGGGACAGATGGACTTTCCGGACAGAAAGGTGAACAGGTGAGTAACTCAAGAATATATACTAAAAAGGAACCCATGACAGTTTGCTATATTATTGAGGTACTTTTATTATTTTCACAAAGGGTCCACCAGGAAATCCTGGCTATTCTGGAACCATGGGACCTCCTGGACTTCCTGTAAGTGGTAGTAACATTTTGCCCAATTGACCAGATGCAGAAAAAAATCATAAATTAATGTTTTGTGCTAAATGTTTGATTGGTGGCTTAAAATCATTATGCTTTTTTCCCCCAGGGCCTTAAAGGAGAGCGTGGCAGTCCAGGAACCGCAGGGCAGAAAGGAGATTCGGTAAGAATGCACTCTTTAAACAATGTAAACTTCCAGTATCCAGATCATACATTTTTAATGGGATCTGACTATTTTATGTCAGTAATTTTGTCATTTATTTGATCAAAATACAGTAAAAACAGTTATTTTGTGAAAGAATACAACACATAAAATATATTAAAATATAAAAAAAACAGCATTTATTTAAAATAGAGGTATTTCTTAACAAAATAAAAGTGTCATTTTGATCAATTTGCTGAATAAAAGTAGTAAAAGTGTCCTTGCTGAATAAAAGTATTCTTTAAAAAAATCTTACTGACTCCAAACTTTTGAATGGGGATGTACTTATTACACAAAAAATCATACTTTCCAAACCACCTCAACCTTTGTGGGTTCAAGCCACACAGCAGCATTCGCACAGGGAATCTTATAATGACTTGGTAAACAGTGTTTGAAACTTTGCACTGTTTTTATATAGGGTCCACCGGGATCTCCAGGTTATCATGGACCAGTCGGCCCTGCAGTGAGTAAACATTCAGTTTTAATGTCTTTAATTTTTTCTGCTTCACGTATATAGACTCTTACCTGAAGTCATGACCCTCGACTGCACTTCACTACTTTTATCCTTTGGTTTTTCAAAACAAACCCTTATGCTTATCTTGGATGGCTGATAATCATGCACGGTATATGTTAGAAGCCAGATTCCCTTTTGTATTCTCTTTGTGTGTAATAACTCTCAGATCAAACAAACAAGCTTCAAACGTTTTGTAGATTCATTGTGAAAACGTTTTTGTTCTTTCCTTTGATTGTATTTCTAACAAAGATTCAACATTGTTCTCAAAAACTGTGAGAGTTTGTGTTGTTATAAAACATATGTTTTGACTGGCAGGGTCCTAAAGGGGAAGCTGGAACAGCGGGACCCGTGGGACCAAAGGGAGATCAAGTAGGAAAACATGTTACTGGTATATTGACAGCAATAGACCCTTTTTCTGTTAGTAAATATTGTGACGTATTTTTGTGGGCAGAGCTTAGCTGGAGGCAGAAAGATTCCTCTGACCGCTTCACTAACGCTAGCTATGAAGCCTGTTAGCTTGTTTTTTTTAACAATAACTGGAGAAATTCTGATTTAACCTGCATATGTAAGGTCACTCACTGTCCGGGATCGCGATTGTTATTTGAAAAGATTAACTTTAATAGACGAAACCAGATTGGCCGACCCGCACACGCTTTACTCAAAGGATGGACGATCTGACAGGATTCCCTCCGGTTGAGTCACATCTAACGTGTATAGTTAAGACAAACTCACCGTGTCTATCTAGTCATGAAGATGTAAATACATTTCAATTTCAGCAGGCAACTATTTTTACAGCTACATTATTATTCCAGCCACAATTAATCACAACAATGTATATACAATTACATATGATTAAGCATATAAATCGTCAGTTTGTTGTTTTACACACATGCACACAGACATTTCATACATGACATAGTGAGATGCATACAAAATCTTTAGACGGGCCCATAACAACAAAAGACAATACTTTATTTAACCTTTTCTGATAAAAAGTGTGCGCTGCACACGCAAGCATTTTTGAGGATCGTTTCTGTCCAGTCCACTCGTTTTATCTCATTTAACCACAGCTGACATCGTTTTTTTTTGTCTGGCAGTGGCAGCAGGTATGCCTTAAAATTTCTAATTGGAGCCTGTACTACATCGATTCGGGCACCCAACATCACAACAAGATGATATTTTAAGCTCCTTGCGTAGACGAATCTGCGCTGGTTTGAATTGGCTGCCTCCAGTTTTCGCTTTGTTTTGCCTCTAGCTAGCGCTGTGACGTAATTGTGACGTCGGCCCTAAAAGGGTCTATTGTTCTCTTATGTTTCTATGTTTCTATATATGTCATATCTCTTGATATCACATTCTCATGATACCTTATTCTTTGATATTACACTATGTAGAGCAAGATGTTCTGTTTGCGTCTTCAAATTTACAAGCCCAAGATCTAAGAAGTGTTTTAAACATATACCTGTTTTTTTTTTCCTTGGAAAATAAATATTTATAACATTGTGTATTTACTCAATAAATTCCCAGGTGGAACATCTTCATTTTGTTGTTGTGATTACAATTTGCAGTGCGCATAATAACAGTTCTTGCGTCTTTTGTTTACAGGGCTTCCAAGGATCCCAAGGATTCCCAGGACAACCGGTGGGACTTTAGTCATTATCAGTCATCTATCAGTCATAATTTCCCCTACTGTTTCAAGCAAAAAAATATCACATTATAGAAGTGAAATGGATTCCAAAATGCAATTAATTTTGACTTTAATTCTGAAATAAGCCTAATTTCTCTGAATATGCTAATGGAATAAGCCAGATGTCTTACTGTTGCCTTCATGTCTCCAGGGTCCTCCAGGTTTCCCAGGAAAAGCAGGTCCTCCGGGCCCTCCGGGACCACAAGCTGAGAAGGCAAGTGACAGTACTATAATGCCTGAACATGCATTGATAAATGAAATTATACAATATAGTGACATTCCTCGCTCGTGCTGGAAATAAATCCTTACATGAGCAATGACATTTGATAAATGACTTGTCATTTGCATTCATATGCATTATCACTTATGGTCACTTTCACAAACAAGCACTGTGACATACCATGCTTTAGT